>QLOJ01004301.1:0-12369 GCA_003313625.1 Tricholoma saponaceum
GCTTCTGTGCTGCAGAGCGACGCTGACCAACTCTCTACCCAGACTCTGGTCGACAATGAGGAACAAGCACCTGATTCGCTGTTAGCGATAGTGTCGTGGCATGAAGCCATTTGAAGAAATGCGGTCCACAACATAGACTGCTTCCAGTAATTCGAATGTCCCTGGTTCGATGTTCAAATAAATGGTGATTACTCATGTCTTGATCACTTTCCTTGGTTATTGCAGTTGCGAAATCTTCAAAAAAGCTCATATCTCGGTTCGTTTTACAAATAAGGAAGGTTGCTTTAGACACGCGCTTGAAGGATCTGCACATTTCCCCGACGCGGCCCCGTTGCATTGAAGCTGTTAGGCACCACACCCGGCCGTTGGCCACAAACTGAAGTGAACCCTTTACCTCTATTTTATATGAGATCTTACGACGGACCCTCGAAGTGGGTTCCGATCCGCAATCGATTGGTAGGTTCTCCCATCTCATGCTCAGCCATTGCGATTTCGCTCAGCTCACAAGTCAATCAGACGGGGGCCTTGAAAGAGAGTTGGGCGTACGCGGTCAAGGAAGCCATAACGCATCTCGAACCAGATCCGGGAACTAGAACAGATAATCAAGAGTGCCCTCTTGGCGAGGATGCACGATCTGACTCTACCCAGCCGGCGATACAGCCCATCATGCCTCTTGATGACACATCCATTGCTGGCAGAAACACTACGGCTACTCCCAGTATCAAGACTACGTCTGCTGTTGAACTCAAGCAACAAGCAGAATCTGAGCATGAGCAGGGCATCCTGTCTCTCACGCCATCATTTACCGACGGACTATCGTATGTCGAACCTCAAGTGAGTAATGCCTACCTGAGGGAGTGCAATTTCCTGAAGGAATGAAGGATCGGCCTCACAATGGTATGTTTAACAACTCCCAACATACAACAATCCTTGGTGGAGTATTTTATCATGTGCAAGGCAATATATCGAATGTAAAACTCGCTGGTATGCTTGTCTAGGTCACATAATGCCCTGAGTTCACACATTAATAGGCGGCCACAAGAGCGTGACGGAATATCCAGAAGGTGGGTTTACGTTCCAGATAACCAGGCATATTGAATCCTCAGGCGCCGGACCAATCATCCTCGATCCAATCTCTCCATTCAAATGATTCAGGTGATGATCAAGGAGTCGATCAAGGTTCAACTCCATTCGGGAACTTCATTGGATCGCTTTCCTCCACAGGATCGATATGGAGGAGCCAGTCAGGGGACCGAGAAGAACGACTTTCCGCTATTATTGAGAATCTCACCTTTGTATTACAAGACCCCTCTCGCTACAAGCGGCTTCTTGATTCCCAAGCATCACAAGCCCAAACGATCTTAGACTTCTTTCAGTCGGTAAGTTTTGTAATCTCTCCATACCAGTACATTATGTGTCATACTTATCACATTACTCAGCTTCTAAATAACCCTGATCTTGACCCGCACCTCCGACGCAGCTTTGTTGTCGCCATGCAACGTCTATCGAGAAAGACAGACCTATATCCGAAGTGTTTCGTCCTGGAGGACATAACGCTAGTTGACAATGAACCGATCGAAAATGGCAGTTTTGCAGACATCTACAAGGGCAAGTTTCAAGGGCAATTCGTGTGTTTAAAGACAATCAGGGCATCCCAGGCCGAACATATCGTGAAGGTCAGTCCTCTTCGGAATTGAATTTAAGTTGTCATGAAAAGCTCAATTTTGTTCAGCGATTCTCAAATGAAGCTATCCTTTGGGGACAATTATCACATGTGAACGTGTTACCATTTTATGGACTTTACCGATTTCGTTCTCGAGCGTGCCTTGTATCCCCTTGGGTTGATAACGGCCATGTAAACGAGTTTCTAGACCGTAATCCCAGCGCAGACCGAACTCTCCTGGTGAGCATGCCAGTCATTTATTTCCAAAAGGCGATGGCATACTCAACAGTATCGCCCCAGATCCTAGACGTTGCAGAAGGAATTCAGTATCTCCATAACGAAGACATTATCCATGGTGACTTAAAAGGGGTGAGGTGATATTTCCTACGTATACCATCCAAGTCCTTGATCTGATGGTCGCTTCTAGGCTAATATACTTGTTGATTCTTCAGGAAGAGCGTGCCTTGCAGATTTTGGATTATCTGCTGTGATTGACTCTCGGATTGTGCATTGGACATCTCATTCGTCTACTGGCTCCAAGGGGGGATCTGTGAGATGGCAGGCTCCTGAGTTGAATGACCCGGAGAAGGATGAATTCGTGCACAATAGCAAGGAGAGTGACGTGTATGCCTGGTCTTGTGTTTGCTATGAGGTATACTCTCTAACTTTGATATCTAGTACAATTGTCATACCAATGATAATTTAGATTTTCACAGGATGCCTCCCCTATCATGAATTCCTTCGAGACTCTAAGGTCATGTCCAAAGTTATCAATGGTCATCGCCCATCCCGTCCAGCTGCGACAAATTCTGCTTGGACTGAATGGGGATTGACTCAACCGATATGGGCACTTATGGAGGACTGTTGGAGACATGATCCATTGGATCGTCCGGCTGTTGATGAAATTCTTACTCGGTTAGGCTCTGCTGTACGAAGAGACGGGAGGCCAGGAGGAGGTTGGGAAGGGAACTTGTCGCCGTCGTACTTTCGAAATGTTGTTCACGGAGGCCAATATCACCCCTCCTTAGACGACGTCGAGACCATCCTCTGTGGGTTTGTGTAGTAATGCTTTTACATTGTTGCATAATCGACAACCCTGATATTTCGGGATCGAAAAGTTTTATTCAAATTCGGATTCAGCGCACGTAGTGCATAGACATCGTCTTCCAGACCTTAGAAGTTCATTTGATGTGTCTAGTAAAAACCAAGGTAGTGTGCAAGGAACATGAGCACTTGTACCCCGAGAGCCTTTGCGGTGGACCCAGGGCCAGGGCCAGACCTAGAACCAAAGGCAGGAAGCTTCGGAAGAAGACTTCGGGTATTTAAATAGAAGAACATACTCTACAAGATGCTTTGGGGTGGGGAATGCGCCATGATCGCGTGGCAGGAAAACATTGGTATGGAGAACTGTGATGACGGCGCTGGGAGAAAGACAGTGACACAATATGTGACAATAAGCAGCGACCGCAGTTCATTCAGACGCAGGTGGGAGGAAATCGGGCTACAAATGGGAATGCCTCGCTTAGAACTCGTAAGTACTTCAAGTTTTCGTGATAACCTTCGTACTCGTACGCACGTGGATTCTTCCATAAAGTACTTCCAATAATTATGGAAATAAATAGATAAGTGACGGCCATCTCGACGTGCAATGATATTTCGATTGCCATTTTATTGCGAGATTTTGAAGGACCTAGTATTGGCGCGTAGTACTTACATAGCTGCATAGTTGGATACCATCGGAACGAAGATGTAGAATTTGATCGCCAGTTGATAGATTCAAATGTCGCTAACACCGTGCCCTCTGCGTTCAATCAGAAGTAGATGCTTCAGCATGAAAAATAGTATGTAACCCGTCTGTGATAAATCGCAACATACCATAAGTTCCCTTATCCGTCGTCGCACTGGCATCGTGCGGCTTCCCTTCTGTGACAACCTCTAACCTTATGCGAAGCCATAATCCAACGGAAGCGCCCACCATGCAGGACATGTTGTTAATGCGGCAACGCCAGCGAGATTCTGTCATTGAAGATCGATAGATAGTACCTTGGTTCGTATCGATGTTCGTGCCAGGTAAATCTATTTTCGCCTACATGAAGGGCAGGAATGTCAGCACGAACCCAGTACGAGCTTGATAACTCACAACAGGCAGTTAGTTTATCTATGTTTCATGACCTATCCATCACCATTGACGTCCAAATCGCACCCGCAGCTCGTGTCGCTGGAATTGAGGTCGAGATGAATAAATAGTTCTACGGCCCGGTAAGTTGACAATGAAAAGAGCCCGCACTCCATAAAATCGGGAGACAAAAGCTGCACAGCATTCGGGTCAACGTCTTAGTGAAGTGTATCTTCCGATCCTCCCACTCGTCTACTCTACACCAAATCATCTTCTGTTTGGCTCACTGAGGAATGACCGAGTACGACTACTCCCCCGAGGCATATGAGGCCTACTTCGCCAAACAAGCCAAGATCTCCTCATGGGTAGACAATACCAACAGGACGTACAGCAACCCCTTCACTCCTGCAACGCCTGCAGTAAACGGGGATCATAACATGAAGGATAAAAATCGTGTCAAGTATAGGGATCGGGATCGGGATCGCCGCCGTGATTCTTTCGAATTGCACTCTGGTTCACGCTCACGTTCCCATTCACGACCTCCCTCCATTCGATCCCAAAGTACACCCTTGACGCCGTCCAGAGCCCCACATTCCCGGCGGGCATCGTATGACCAGTATGCCGAGTTGAGAAAAGCTCCGGCCAGCGTGGAAGGGCGAGAAGGCCTCATCGTGGAATACATCAAGGCCAAACTCCCATCTCCAGCTGAGCCTGATCAGAAACGAGCTGAACGAAAGCGAGAGCGCGAACAGGCTCGGGAAAGAGAAAGAGAGTCGCTGTCAGAGCCTGAACGCGTGAACAGACTGGGCCGCCCAGGCTCCCGCTCCTTGTCTGATCGACATACCCGTTCATTTCCAAAACCTATACCACTATCACCAGAGATTCTGAAGCCTTCAGTTTCAAGGGAAGATAATGCAAAGTTATCGGATTCTTATATTCGTTATTACCAAGGAGGGCGTTATCCAGCTGAATCCTTGACCACGACTGTCAAAGGGGTGGGGTTAGAACACGAGGCGAAGAGAAAGGCGGAAGCTAGACAACAGAAAGAGGACGCTAGAAGAAGAAGGGAGTTAGAGTTGGAGTTGGAGGCCAGGAGGTTAGAAGAGGAAGCAGTGCGAAAAGAAGAGGAGACCAAGAGGCTGGAAGAAGGATATAGAAAGAAAGAGCAAGAGGTCAGACGAAAGAAAGCCGAGCAGAGGAAAAAGGAGGAGGAAGTAAAACTGAAGGAGGCGGAGGCAAAGCAAAAGGAGTTGGAAGCCAAAAAAAAGGAGGAGGAAACCAGAAGGAAGGAGAAAGAAATCAGGAAGAAGGAAGAGGATGCCCAAAAGAGAATCGCGGAAGCTACTCAGAAAGCACGAGAGGAAATTCAATTGCGCGAAAAGGAGCTATCCAAGCGAGAGGAAGAACTGGAGCGGCGAGAGAAGGAAGCGAGTTTAAAGGAGGCAGAGCGAATGCAGAAGGCGCTGGAAGTCCAAAAGAAAGAGGAAGAGAGGCAGTCGCGGGACGAAAAGCTACAAGCCTGGGAGAAAACGCTGCATCAACGGGAGCAGGAAGCAAATCGAAAGGAGGCCGAAAGTTTACTGCGGGCCCGCCAGTCAGTTGATCGACGTCTGCGGGCTATATTTCAAGACCAGGCTCGGTATAAACGACTGCTGGACTGCCCAAAGCCACAGGCGCAGACCCTCCTGGACTTCTTTCAGATGGTACGTGTTGACAATCTGTTGTGCGATGTCATTTACAATATACATATCGTTCAGCGCCTAGATAACCTAGTACCAGATATAAAGCATATCCGACGTAACCTGATCGTCGCCATGCAGAGATTATCAAAGAAGACCAACCTCTACCCAACGTTTTTTGCTCTCGACGGTGTGACAGAAATTGAAACCGATCCCTTTGCAACAGGAGGTTTTGCAGACATCTACAAAGGCCGATTTGAGGGCCAGTTTGTATGTTTGAAGATGTTCAGGGTATACGAGTCGACACAGGTGGAATACGTAATGAAGGTTTGCTTTCAAAACAACAAATTTAGTTGAATTCTGACATTCACGGTTTTCTTCAGCATTTCTCTCGTGAAGCTATCCTTTGGGGACAGTTATCACATCCAAATTTGCTACCCTTTTACGGACTTTATCATCTTCGTTCTCGAGCCTGTCTCGTATCGCCATGGATAGAAAATGGACACATTAATCTGTATTTGGATCTTAACCCTAACGTAGATCGCGTCCTTCTGGTGAGGAGCTCTCCTTGGTCGCACGAATATCTGATGACTGACTCGAAAGAACAATAACTATCATCGTCTAGTCCTTAGATATAGCCAAAGGAGTTCAGTATCTGCATAGCGAAGATATCGTTCATGGAGATTTGAAAGGGGTAAGGACATCTTTGTCTTATGATAACATCATTGTTAGGACTGTTTTTTTCTAGGTGAATATCCTTGTAGATTCTTCAGGAAGGGCATGTGTAGCCGATTTTGGACTATCCGCCGTAACTGATTTTCATATCGTGCATTGGACATCTCATTCACCCGCCGCGTCCAGTGGAGGTTCTGTAAGATGGCAAGCTCCTGAGTTGCTCAATGGGGAAGATGACGAAGTTGTGCGTAATAGCAAAGAAACTGATGTGTATGCATTATCTTGTGTATACTATGAGGTATGTGTTTGAGCATCTGCGCTTGTGTGTGCTTGATATCAATATGACCAATCATTCAGATCTTCACTGGATGTCCCCCTTTCCACCAATTCCTCCGAGATTCTGTTGTTTTAATTAACGTCATGAGTGGCCACCGACCATCCCGTCCACCCCTCACAGATTCTGCATGGATGAGCTGGGGATTGACGGACGCAATCTGGGAGCTTATGGAAGACTGTTGGAAGCGTGTCCCAGCCGATCGACCTGTGGTCGAAGCAGTCATTGCTCGACTGAGCGCTACACCTACAGAGAGGCTAGATGACAGGCCAGCAGGGAGCTGGACAACTGGTATGTCAGCCTCGCAATTCCGAAACACTGTTAGCGGGGGACACAGTCACTCTACCCTGGATGACATCGAAGCCATCCTCTTGGAAATGTCTTAGACCGACGTTTCCCACAGGGACAATGCGTTATTTTGGAGGGCGAGCGTGGACAGGGTGCGGGTTGGAGTCCCACAATCAAATAGTCTGCGTGATAAGATCAAGTAGAGTCCGAGCGAAAAGAAGAAAGACAAACCTTCCACATATGTTCAAGCACCCAAACCTGCCGATCCACCGTCCCTCATTCTCAACGGAGCAAACACAGCCTCGCCTTCTCCACAACCAACTTCTTTCTCCTCCTTACTGCACCAACACTTCGCGACCTCTGATAGCACAAAGGCCACAATTGCCTTCGTGGCAGACCTTCTCACAGGCATGATTGACGCATGCCAACAGAAATTTCCACAAGATAGATCTCTACCCTTCCCTTCGAACCGCGTCCCTGGTCGATCCCACAACGGAACGCAATCACACTCTTCTTCGGACAGTAACATGGTAGCTGCGTGGTCACTTGTCAGGGATGAAATGCCAAAGGACATGGATGCCCACACCCGCTCTCACGAACACGCGAACACCTATTTCCGCAGGAATGAAGAGTGGCAAGATGAGGCGGTTTAGGTTATGGGGTGGAGTTGCAAAAACACCCGCGTGTGCGCGTAAGCTGGACTATATATGCGAATTTTTCGTGCAGTACTCTATCCAGAGGGTACAATTTCTCTCTTCGCTTGACACCCGGGACACTGCCAATCACCTCTCCGGCCTTCCTCGCCTCGAGCACGCCAAGCGTCAGCTATGTCTTTAACGCTGTTCGTGGCCCAAGAGCCGATACATTTTACATGGAATGCTGTCCAACAATATTCCTGCTCGTCGGATTCGACATCATCAGAGCGGACAACTGGTATAGATGGGAAGCACGACCACGTATGTTGTGTAGGACAAACTTTGCATACTGCATCGAAAGCACGAAATTGGGACCTCAAGCGGGAGAGATACATGGCTCTTGGTTGATAGACCAAGAAAAGTCTGACGCTAAAAACGGGGCTAATGACGAATGAGTAAGAAAAGCAGTGATATAGAAAGTTACGTGTAGGAAAACCCTATGTAGGCCTTAGTTGTACAGAATTTAAGTTAGCGATGTGTCGGATTTAGTACACTAAGTATGGGAAGCATATGTGGTGGACCAGTCGGACGGAGGCAGACATAGAACCAAAGGCAGGAGGCTTCAGCAAAAAACTTCGGGTAATTACATAAATAGAAGAACATACTCTGGTACAGGGCGCTTTTGGATGGGGATTGCGCGGTAGGAGAACATTGGCATGGAGAACTGTGATCATATCGCTGACTCGGAGAGGAAAACAGTGACACAAATTTGCACCAGTGACCGCAGTTCATTCCTACTTCGCATGTGAAGCTTGAAGCTTGAACCCTCATGACTAGTCAAAACTCCCGTCCCCAGCACAAAGCCTCTCGTCCAAAATCCTTGCACACAACATACCCACACAGCACCGCGGTCTTCTCGTCAACAGCCCAAGCGCCTATTTCGCCTCCGCGCACATCCCCACAACGATCGGACGAAAATGATGAAGATGACGATGGTGACCATCATGGGAATGGTCATGAGAGCGGCCGGGAAGGATTCCGGGCGTAAACGAAAACATGGTTGCAATTTGCTCCGAGACGCGTCAATAAGCTAGTAGAAAGAAGGGAAAGCGGGGGATCAAAAAGTGAGTGCTCACTTTTACAGGTGATACTGTGTTCAGGAATACCCAACGAATTTCGACGTTGAGGGCTTACAAGAAAGCTGAACGATGGATTGTGCGCATATACGGCCTATGGGTTGATCTTAACAAAGCTTTTCGGCTTGGTTAACGGAGGATGGGTTGTTTGAGATAAACATGTGAAGATACAAATAGCAATGTATCGCTTAGAACTCGCAAGTACTTGTCGTGATAACCCACGTCCGCACGTAGGTCCTTCGAGTAAGTACATAAATACGTCAATAAACAGATGAGATGATCAGATTGAGATAGCTGAAGCGCTCGGGAATGCCCTTGAATGGTTTGACTTCTAATCACCCCGCACAATCATGATTACATTTACACATTCCCCTGAGTCGAACTGTGGTAGAAGACACTTGAATGCAGTAAGGTGAGAACGAAAGCGTCCAGGCAGTGGAAGAGTCGCTTCAATTAGTAAAATACAGTTTCCAGGAGGATGAAAGTATTATGGTCATGTGTACACTTATACAACACGAGGCATCCGTGCGGCTTCAAGCGCTTCTAGAACATGGTTCTTGAATCCAGTGTTTCTGCTGTTACTCTAAACAATTCTGAGCATCCACAGCCTGCTTTCGATGTCAACTTCGGCATCCCAAGCACCAACAGCAACCAAGTATCTTTCTAGTCTCGATATATCCGATGTCGAGCCGAACGCTGAATGGAAGGCAGCACTGAGGAAGCGAATCGAAGATGGCTTACGTTCTATGACCCAGGACGCTAAGGACCATCTCGACGCTGAGTTGAGAAAAACTCCGGTCAGCGTGGAAGAGCGAGAGCGCCTCAGCTTGGAATACACCAAGGCCATGACGAACATTCGGAACCTTGCAGAGGAGGAATTCCGGCTGGAGTTGCAACGTGAGCGGGATGAACGTCGCTGGGTAGCAGGTGGTAGAATGGACCCGAAATGGAACGAAGCATTGAAACGAGAGCAGCAAGATATCATGGATAATATCAAGGCACAGAAGGAGAGTTCGAGCCCGAAGGTTGCTAGGCCACCTGATAACACCATACCATCCGTCTTCAGAACACCCCCTAGTATGTCAATCCCAGAAAGACCCCCATCTCTAGCTGAGAGTGATCAGCAACGAGCTGAACGAGAGCGAGAGCGCGAACAGGTTCGGGAAAGAGAAAGAGAGTCGCAATCAGAGCCTTCAACACACGAACGCGTCAACAGACTAGCCCGCCCAGGCTCTCATTCCCTGTCTGATCGACATTCCCGTCCATTTCCAAAACCTATACCACTATTACCAGAGATTTGGAAGCCTTCGATTTCAAGGGAAGATGATGCAAAATTGTCGTATCCCTATACTCCTTATTCCCAAATGCGGCGTTATCCAGCTGAATCCTTGACTATGACTCTCAAAGGGGATTTAGAGCAGGAGGCGAAGAGAAAGGCGGAAGCTAGACAACAGGAGGAGGATGCTAGAAGAAGAAGGGAGGAAGAGTTGGAGGAGGAGGCCAGGAGGTTAGGAGAGGAAGTAGCGCGAAAAGAAGAGGAGACCAGGAGGCTGGAAGAAAAATACAGAAAAGAAGAGAAAGAGGTCAGACGAAAAGAAGCCGAGCAGGAGAGGAGAGAGGACGAGGCGAGGATGGAGGAGGAAAGGATGGAGGAGGAGGAAGAAGCGAAACGGATCCTGGAAGAAAACGAAATTAAGAGGAAACAGGAAGAGATGAAAAGGCAACAGGAAAATGCCTGGAGGAAAGAGGAGGAAGCAAAGAGAAAAGAGGAAGCTAGACGACAGGAGGAGGAAGCTAGAAGGAGAACGGAGGAGTTGGAGGAGGAGGCCAGGAGGTTAGAAGAGGACATAGTGCGAAAAGAAGAGGAGACCAGAAAGTTGGAAGAAGAATACAGAAAGAAGGAGCAAGAGGTCAGACGAAAAGAAGCCGAGCAGAAGAAAAAGGAGGAGGAAGTAAGACTGAAGGAGGCGGAGGCAAAGCAAAAGGAGTTGAAAGCCAAAAAAAAGGAGGAGGAAATCAGAAGGAAGGAGGAAGAAATTAGGAAGAAGGAAGAGGATGCCCAAGAGAAAGTCACGGAGGCTACTCAGAAAGCACAACAAGCTCAAAAAAAAGAAGAGGAGATTCGATTGCTCGAAGAAGAACTACGGGGGCGAGAGGAAGAGCTGAAGCGGCGAGAGGAAGAAGTGAGTTTAAAGGAGGCTGAGCGGCTGCAGAAGGCACTGGAAGTCCAAAAGAAAGAGGAAGAAATCCAATCGCGGGACGAAAGGCTACAAATCTGGGAGAAAGCGCTGCATCAACGAGAGCAGGAAGCAAACCGAAAGGAGGCCGAAAGTTTACTGCGGGCCCGCCAGGCCATTGATCGACGTCTGCGGACTATATTTCAAGACCAGGCTCAATATAAACGGCTGCTGGACTGCCCAAAGCCACAGGCACAGACCCTCCTGGACTTCTTTCAGATGGTATGTGTTGACAATCTGTTCACTGGCAAGTGCGGTGTCATTTACAATATACATATCGCTCAGCGCTTAGATATTGATAACCTACCAGATATAAAGGCTCATATCCGGCGTAACCTGATCGTCGCCATGCAGAGATTGTCAAAGAAGACCAACCTCTACCCAACGTTTTTTGCTCTCGACGGTGTGACAGAGATTGGAACCGATGCTGTCGCAACCGGAGGCTTTGCAGACCTCTACAAAGGGCGATTTGAGGGCCAGTTGGTATGTTTGAAGATGTTCAGAGTGTATGAGTCCACGCAGGTGGAATACGTAATGAAGGTTTGCTACGTAAAATGACAAATTTGATTGAATTCTGACATGATTTCACGGTTTTCTTCAGCATTTCTCTCGTGAAGCTATCCTTTGGGGACAGTTATCACATCCAAATTTGCTGCCATTTTATGGGCTTTATCATCTTCGTTCGCGAGCTTGTCTCGTATCGCCTTGGGTAGAAAATGGACACGTCAATCAGTATTTGGATCGTAATCCTAACGTAGATCGCGTCCTTCTGGTGAGGAACTCCATAGGTTGCGAGATGACTGATTCTCAAGAACAAAACTATTGTTGCCTAGTGCTTAGATATAGCCAAAGGAGTTCAGTATCTGCACAACGAAGACATCATTCATGGCGATTTGAAAGGGGTGAGGACATCTTTTCCTAATAATACCATCTTTGTTTGAACTTCGGACCGTTTTTTCCAGGTGAATATCCTTGTAGATTCTTCGGGAAGGGCGTGTGTAGCCGACTTTGGACTATCCGCCGTAACCGATTCTCAAATTGTGCATTGGACATCTCATTCATCCGCCGCTTCCAGTGGTGGTTCTGTGAGATGGCAAGCTCCTGAGTTGCTCAATGGGGAGAATGACGAAGTTGTGCACAATAGCAAGGAAACTGATGTGTATGCATTATCTTGTGTATGCTATGAGGTATGTGTTTGAGCATCTGCGCTTGTGTGTGCTTCATATCAATATGACCAATCATTCAGATCTTCACTGGATGTCCTCCTTTCCACAAATTCCTCCGAGATTCTGTTGTTTTAATTAACGTCATGAGTGGCCATCGGCCATCCCGTCCGCCCCCCACAGATTCTGCATGGACGAGCTGGGGACTGACTGACGCAATCTGGGAGCTTATGGAGGATTGTTGGAAGCGTGTCCCAGCCGATCGACCTGTGGTCGAAGCAGTCATTGCTCGACTAAGCGCTACACCTACAGAGAGGGTAGATGACAGGTCAGCAGGGAGCTGGACAACTGGTATGTCAGCCTCGCAATTCCGAAACACTGTCAGCGGGGGACACAGTTACTCTACCCCGGATGATATCGAAGCCATCCTCTCGGAAATTTCT
>QLOJ01004323.1:0-20408 GCA_003313625.1 Tricholoma saponaceum
AGCTGAGAAGTTGGGACCCCCCAAAATGCTGATGTCTGGTTTATATAGAGCTATGGCGCCAGAACAGCATTCTAGATGATCTTCTGCGCCCAAAACGAACAGGTGCAAAAATGCCGGTTGTCCCGACCGAATCGGCTGGCCAAGCCCCATACAACATATCCGGCCGATTATTCTACATATATGGCGATCTTCGTTTGGGGATCTTTGTCACAGTGATCAAAAAGATTTAGCACAGCTTTCGTTTAGCAGTAATTGTTGAAAGGCACCAAGTGCAGATCATCCTGCCATATAATAGCTCAGAATGTTCAAATGTCGTCCTATGACATCTTGCTGCATAACTACTGCTTGCCAAGCTCCTTTCCGAGTACTTGCCTTTTCAACATCCATCATCGCATATGTCCGGTGGTATGGCATGCATCCGAGTCCATACTTTCCCGACTCTCATTGGTCTCCTCCATCAACTTCGATCTTGCAGCACGACATATGATCTCATACGCGGAACCTAGCTTACTGGTTAACTACTCACTACAAGAGCGCTAATAATTCTGCGATCTCCGAATCTCGGTTGCCCTTTCCCCGGTGGTAACCCTGCGCTTCGCGGATCGATGATGCCCAACTTAACGCCTTTTGACTCGGAAGCCTGAGGCAAGAAAAATTGCCTTATCTACTAAGAGTCAATATACAGATTGCAAATGCAAGGAACACATCGAGCTCGCATATCAAATATTTTGCTCCAACATGACTCCTGAGTGTGGCAGTGGGAAATTACTCCAGTCGCTGTCCGTTCCTAGCACAACTAAATTGATTATGTACAGCCGAGTCAATTTTGAGTAGACCAGGGTAGCAGGGGGCAGTGTTGCTACCACGATGGTGCTAGGACCGCGGAGCGTGGTTGCTAGAGATCAGCATTAATTAGAATTTCCCGACTGGTGGGCGCACCCAGCCTGAGGTTGTTGATTATTACATGCGTAGGGACAGGTGTATCTGGATAGTCCTCCGGGATTTTTTAGAGAAGTGTACCTACAATTCGTATAGACCGATGAACCTGCGTCCCAGTGTCGACAATGGAAAAGTAGAGGTATGAAAGAAGGAAACGGGCAAGAATAGTATCAATGTCTGTATTCGATTAATAGCGTTATACAAGAAACGTGACCGATCTCCTGGTGAAGAAGCCGGGGAAGATATCGACTGAGGTGGTATATCCGTGCGCAACATGAGGAAAAAGGTGGTTAGAACCGGAGGATACACATAACATGAAAAGAGAGTGAGTAGGGCGGGATATGTATGCCTATCGTTAGTAAGAAAACATGGAAAAGAAAGGAGTGGAGTGAAGGTATGGCACGAAAGATCATGGCTCGGAAGAGCCGATTCTCAGTCCCCAAAACTCAAGGTGAGTGCGCCCATGTCGTGGATCCGGAAATTGAGATTTGTTGTGGGCAATGGGTGCAGCGGCGGGCAGAACCGTGCTGTTGGAGTATTTTGATCAGAATCTTCATCCTTGGTTACTCGCATCAGAGGGTGCTCGAAATGTGAGATGAAATACATACGTCCTGTTCCCGCGGCACTGGTTCACTGATGAACGACTCAGACGGCGCAGCGTGGGCGTCAGCAGGGCCTGCATGGTCAACGCCATCACCGGCTGTTCCTAACCCCACTTGCTCATCTCCATCTAGCGGTGATCCTCCCTGTCGACGCTTAGTAACGTCTCGAGCACGTTCTTTTCCCTTCCCGCTATCCCCACTTTCTTCCCTCTCGAACATCCCGTCGAGATGTCCGCCACCAGCCCTCACAAGCGCTCGGCCCCGCCGCGCCACAGCTCCATAACCTGGTGGGCATCCTCTCACAAGTCGCACGTTGAGGATCGGATGCGCATGTTCCTCCAGACTGCCTGCATTGTCCTCCTCCTTCGATGACGACTTCGAACGTGAGCGTGCCGGAGAGTGCTCTGCGGAATGGGAAGGTGTTCTTTGAAGAGGCGAACGTATCCGCACTTTGCGGTGATGACGAATGGGGGTGCTTGGTGACAGGCTGTTGGTGGATACTGAGACGGAACGTGAGGATGATGGGTCGAGCACTGGGAGGGGCTTGTTGTGCAGGTTGAATGGGATTTCGGAGGTGACGTTGACCATTTGCCTGTATTGATGAAATTTTGGCACGTGTGTTACTTGGATTTAGGATACAACGTCGTCTCTCACCCTTCTTTTAGACGTACAATGTTGTCGAGCCGCTGCTTCAACCTTTGATGGTCGACGACGACGACACATGAATTGTCGTTTCTAAGCGAAGGTAGTGATTTCGGTTAGGAAAAGGTTAGGCTCGACAGATACACATACATTGAAGGTTCCGTTGGGGGAATTAGCCGCGACCGGTCATCTGGAATATCCTTGATATTGGTAGAGAGTAAGTTGAGGTTTACACTCGATGTAACTGCACTGACTAGTTCTTTGGTCCTCCTGCTCAAACAGCAGGAGAGTACGAGCCTGAACAAGGAGACCATCATGGTCGCGCTGTTGTAAGAGGGTTAGGGTTAAAATGATTATGTAAGTGAAATCCGAGTCACCTCAACTACCGTAGTCCAAAGTTGTATACAAGTCTCAAGAAGTGCATATAAGGAATATCTCGCGCAGGATGGATCACTGCCGCTCTACCGGATTCTAATTGTGAGAAAGATCCATTTGCATGCCTGAACCTGGCTGCCTCAGTGAGTGAACAACTCGGACAACTTGAACGTGCGTCACTGATCAGCTTCAAAGTTGATATATAACGTTGATATCTATAATCTCACATCAGTGGGCCGTCGGACATCGGGACATCATATTCACTGCCATCTCCATGCAAACTGGGCTGTGGGTTTCAACTCTTAAGCAATCCGCTCACGTTCGCCTCTGGTCGAATTAGTATAAAATCGCTCCTATGTCATCGTGGGTTCCTTCGTACCCTCCTGCCGGTCAGGTTAAATCTCAATCTTACTTATCAACTAAACTTTGATTAAATCGTGATGCTGGGCTTCACGAAAGTTTTCACCATCGCAGCGGTAGCTGCTGTTCCCCTCACTCTCGCCGCTAGCATTCATAGTAGGCTGGACACGCATGCTCAAGCAGGAGTTCCTAGTGCGGCAAAGGCAGAGGTACTTAAAGGCATACCTTGTCCCGGTCTCGCCGCGTGAGCTACATGTACATTGTATAATCGTCTTTCTGTCTCCTGATTCCAGTCTTTTTTCTATAGACTGATAAAGGGTGGGAAATTGGACGGAGTGGTGAAGGACTGGAAAAATCCAGTGATCACCCTGACAGAGGCTAAGAATATTTTCCAAGGTACGTTCTACCCATTCTGATGGTGACAGATGAGGATCCGGGATTTTCCCGCTGATTTCCTTTTTCATTGTCATCCATTAACAGGGACCTTCAACTTGGCTCCTGACTTCGCAAAATTCGCTATAACCGCTGCATCAAAGTTGACCAATCCCCAGCCCGGAAAAGAACCTGCCGTCAACCTTAATGACATTCGCACGTGAGTTTTATCTCCTCATTCTCAGGTTTCGCTGACTCGGAGACCTTGGTATCAAGATGGAGCCTCACTCCGATCGATGGCCAAATCGTTCACCCGGGTTGTATGAGTCGCGAAGACCCTCAAAATGTTGGTAACAACAAAGAGACCCCTCGTCCCTTCAGCGAGGCAAGGTTTACAAAGTACCTTGGAAACCTCGGTAGCGCTGGAAAGGTGACCCTAGCAGCTCAAGCGAAGTCTAGGAAGGCGGAAGTTGACGTGCAGAAGGGTCTCCGTCCCATAGAGTGGTTCAACGTTTTCGCGGACTCGGCGTTGTTGATGTGTGTTTTGAGCCAAGATGGAAACTGCGCAGAAATAGAACTGACAGTTATGAAAGATTTTTTCGAAAAGGTTTGTCATATTCGCGACATCATTTCTTTAGCTGACGTTCCGAAACCTAGAACGAGCTCCCTCAGATGCCTAAGAAACCGATTGGCATGGCAAAACTTGGCATGACTACGGTTGAACTCATATTCGAAGCTTACAAGGCTGATCTCAAGGGCCTCCTTGCGCTTTTCACGCAATTCGCAAAGAAAGGCTTAAGCCAGATTGCCCAGGAGGTGAAATTCGATATGCGTGATATAATTAACCGCATCGCGATGAAGAATCGAATGATCGCGGCACCGTTATTGGGTAGCCAAAGTAGTTGATGCTTGATTATCGTAATTACAGCGTTTCTGAGAAATAACGACAGAGCCGTCGCATCCTGTTTCGTTGAAAAATAAAATTCTCAAGGAAGCGGGAAGTTGTCGAAATATTGAATTTCGGAATTTTTCCTACTGTTGTACCTATGCTTGGTAGAGACCTCCAGATGACCCGAAGGAGTTTTTCCAAAAACTAACCAATTTTTTAAAAAAACAGGGATTACAGGCCTATGAGTGGTCGCACAAATTGAAAATACCAGTGGTCCTGCCAGTGGAGGAGCACAATTAGTTAGTTGATAAGAACAAGAAACGAATAAGAACTTGGGTAAGGCCCAAACAATGCAGTCGTCATTTGGGCCCCCAATGTGTCCGAGATAGCTTCTTTTATAGTCGTTAACATCATTAACTTATACTAAGTTTCGAGGCTGGCGCCGAGGGTCCAAGTCAGGAGTGGGAGGGGTTGTTCTGAATTGTCGGCATGGCATGATAATGGTGGTAGCGCATGATAAGTAAGTACACTTAGCCTTGAATTGAATCGGACGTGATGAAACGCGTTTTCTACTTATTTGAAATATACCATTTCAAGTTTTTGCGTTGATCACCTTCTGAAAGCACGTGATCAATTTGTCACGCTGTCCGAATCGGAATCATACACTTCAAGTGTAGTGACCACAGCCCTTTGGTATTTTATGCCCATGTCAATGGTATGCGACATTATTTTTGCTTCAAGTGACCCAGCTTACTGATTCCTGTGACCACAGGCAATATTATCATAATATCGGTGACACATTTTAAATTGTGCAACTGAGTGCGTATCATTTCTGACATTTACTTTTTATGCACTTTAACCACCATAGGTCCCCGTCGCGCGAAGAGTGTCAATAGTCTTGAAATCATGTCTGGTCGACATCGGGACATCTCCATGCGAACTGGGCTGCGGCGGGTTTCAACTCCCAAACAATCCGCTCATGTCCGATCGAGTTAGTATAAAGTCACTCCTTTGTCGTCTTGGGTTCCTTCGTACCCTCCCCTGCTGGTCAGGTCAAATCTCAATCTCACCTATCAACTTTAAAACTTGGATTAAATCGTGATGCTGGGCTTCACAAAAGTTTTCACCATCGCAGCGGTAGCTGCTGCTCCCCTCACTCTCGCCGCTAGCATTCCCAGTCATAGTAAGCTGGACACGAATGCTCAAGCGGGGGCTCCTAGTGCAGCAGAGGCAGAGGTACTTAAAGGCATACCTTGTCCCGGTCTCGCCGCGTGAGTTACACATACATCGTAGATTTGCCTTTTTGTCCGCTGATTCTAGTCTTTCTTTCTATAGACTGATAAAGGGTGGGAAGTTGGATGGAGTAGTGAAGGACTGGACCAAACCAGTTATTACCCTGACAGAGGCTGAGAAGATTTTCCAAGGTACGTTCCACAGATGAGGACCTGGGATATTTCCACTGATTCCTTTTTTCGTTATCATCCATTGACAGAGAACTTCAACCTGGCTCCTGACTTCACCAAATTCACCATGACCGCCGCAGCGAAGTTGACCAAGCCCCAGTCCGGTGCCGTCAACCTTAACGACATTCGCGCGTGAGTCCTATCTTCTCATCCTTAGGTTTCGCTGAATCGGAGACCTTGGTATCAAAGATGGAGCCCCACTCCGATCGACGGCCAGATCGTTCACCCAGGTTGTATGAGTCGTGAAGACCCTGCTGGTAACAACAAAGACACCCCTCGTCCCTTCAGCGAGGCAAGGTTTACAAAGTACCTTGGACACCTCGGCAACGCTGGAAAGGTGACCCTAGCGGCTCAAGCGAAGGCTAGGAAGGCGGAAGTCGACGTGCAGAAGGGTCTCCATCCCATGGAGTGGTTCAACGTTTGGGCGGAATCGGCGTTGTTGATGTGTGTTTTGAGCCATGATGGAAACTGCGCAGAAATAGACCTGAAAGTTATCGAAGATTTTTTCAGAGCGGTTTGTCACATTCGCGACATTATTTCTTTAGCTGACGTTCCGAAACCTAGAACAAGCTCCCTTCGACGCCTCCTTCGGGAGCGATTAACATGGCAAAACTTGGCATAACTACGGCTGAACTCATATTCCAAGCTTACAAGGATGATCTCAAGGGTCTCGTTGTGCTTTTCACGCGCTTCTCAGCGCAAGGCTTAAGCGAGATTGCTCAGAAGGTAACATTCGATTTCAGTGATATGATCAAGAAAATAGGGGCGACGAGTGCACCAATCGCGAGTCAGATCTCGAAGTTATTTGGTAAAGCAAGTTAGTTTGGTTATCGTAATTACAGCGTTTGTGGGAAATGATGACAGAGCCTTTGTTTTCTGTTTCGTTGAAAAATCAGATTCTCAAGGCGGTATCACTAATAGTCGTCAAGGAAACGGGAAGTCGCTGAAATATTAGGATTTAAGTTTCAGAATCTTCCTTCTCTTCGTTTTGATTGCCTATCTTCTGTCGCTATACGAGAAAAAGATAGAGATTCGGACGACGCGCGTCATTAATCGGCTTCAAAGTTGAAATTTAGATACACGTCAGCGCCATAACATTCTTTATGCATCTCCCCGTAGATTATATTCAAGGGACATGGACATACTACTCTGGGCGCTTCGCCATATGGTACTATGATGTGTTCTGCATTGCGCGGAAGAGCGTCAAAAACAAGAAAGTCATGTATCATGTGTATATCATGTGAGTCATAATAACCCATTGAACAGGCTTCATTCAAGTTATAAGCACAGATCTTGATGATCATGGAATATTGATCTTTGCTCCATCCCATCATATCTCGACTTATCCCAGTCCATGTCTTTGATTTCGCAACTCCTTCCTCCTGATGAACTGCAGAAAATCCTTTCTACACCGCCTTTTGTTATCGTTGAAGGCGTCATGAATATCCGTACGATTGCCACTCCGGATTCACACTATACCATCGATCACTTCGATCCAAATTGCATCGTTAAGCCCTTCCATGTCTTCCGTTCAGCAGAGCTAAGTCATATAACCGATACCGGAAAAGATCAACTCCGCGCTTTGGGAATAAAGAAAGTATTCGATTTGAGATCGGACTATGAGATTGCGAAGTTCGATTCACCAGTGCCGAACGTTGAAGGAGTGGAATTTGTTAGGGTGCCTTCCGTCATGAACGTTTCCTCGTTTGAAAATGCGAAGATCGAAGAGCTGTGAGTTTCATGTTTTCCAATCAGATGCTCGTGGCTGTAGCTAATGAGCGGACACATAGTTTGAAGCGATACAAAGAGAACGCACTTGAGGTCCGAGTTCACTGAAACTTGCGGTGTTAATTGGCTCTTTCCAACAGTAGAATTCTTGTAGACGTTCGTTCAGGAATATTCAGAGATATTGGAGCAGGCGGGACCGGCATTCAAGCTCTTCTTTACACACCTGCGGGACAACCCAGATCAGCCATGTCTCGTCCATTGCACAGGTTCGTATTGACGGCTCTCTCCCTGTTTTCTGCTAATCCTTGTGGAAATTCAGCGGGGAAAGACCGCGCTGGGTTATTCTCAGCCATGGTACTCATGGTCAGTCATTGCCCACGTAACCCATATGGCATCATTTATAAACATTGGTGAAACTACAGCTCCTTGGTGTCAGCGACGAGGACATCGCCAAGGATTATACTCTAACTGGGTTTGGTCTGGAACCTTTTGCCCCGATTCTCATTGCCCGCTTTGAGAAGCAACCAATATTTAAACTCAACTGGGAAGGATTCTTGAATATGGGTAGCGTCAGGTGAGTCTTTGGGTGACAGAGCTTGCTTTCAGTTAACGACGAATATGTATGAATTCAGGGCGGAAACTATGTTAGCCACTCTCAAGGCAATTCGAGAGAAGTATGGAGGGGCTGTAGGATATCTGAAGGAACACGCCGGCTTGAATGACGAGGATGTGGCAACAATTCGTGGGAGCTTGTTGGTGACTGGTGAAATGAGGTCACTACTATAGAGCGTAGAAAGTTGGGTAATAATGCCCCAATGTACGTGTAGGCGTTGAGAGTACTCACTACGAGACAAAACATACAAAGATGAGGATCTGCCGCGATTTTGAACATTTTGGACAACTAGAAATCGACACGACTATCAACAGACTTGAATGTCTGCATTATATCCCTTTCTTACATCCCAGCCTGGTTAAGAAAACTCATCTTTGAATCATCGTTCCCTGCTTCAAAGTTATCGAACACCCAAAGCACGTGTGGATGATAACCTACATGGCGCATCCGAACGACGGCTAACATCACTGTATATATGACAACTTGACATTGACCGTGACCGCGTTCATGTTTACCGTTCTCACTGCAACCGTCAGTATTGTGCAGGCTGCTTCAGCACCCGGGCCAGCTTATATTGAAGATCCTTGCTGGAGTGTCTGCTGGCCATCCATTCCGCAGTGCGCTATTGGAATGTATAATATTGAAGGGTGTTGGGACCTACGAGTCGCCGGCGCTGGATGTGCTGCAATGTATCCCGCCCATGGAAATAATTCTGTTCATCATACAGAACGAGAACGAGAACTGCCAGTAGACGAGATCGGGGCCATCCTTAGACGTAGAGAGTTGATATAAATCATTACTATGGAGAAGTTGAGCTTTTTTATCAGTACCTGAACATCTCTATACTCGTATCAGGACGATCTCGGGTGGTAGGTTTGCAAGCGCGGGTCTAGGCGCCCAGAATATAAGACAAGTAAATTAGACCTGGCAGATAGGATGGGTGGCATTGTCACTCACTTTGTGCCATTATTAGTAGACCAAGTGTTGCCCTCCAATTTCTGGATGCTACCCAAAGAACGTCAAAATCCCAGACTTCCGAAGAGCGGTATACTTAAATGCCATTGGCGTATTCATAGGCTGTCAATGGTATTCTGTGGAAGATCAACGGGTGTTCTTTATAAAATTCTGAAGCACTTAAACCGTTGCATATAAATCCGCACAGGCCAGCACAAGATTCAGAGCTTGGCTACATGTGACGTAAATGTCCATGATAAATTTATCCAGCAACTCCATGACAAGCAACCAGTTCTTCAGTGGACAAGCAAAAGCATAAGGCTAAAAAACGCAATTTTTCACACTTCCCAGGTTAATAAACGTGTGCTAGAAAATGCTCGAGCATTAGTAATTTTGTAAATGCAGAAATTCGACAGATAGTTTCACCATAGGCATTCCGAAGTTGTCCTGCGGACACATGGTCAGTGAGAGATTTTCAGGGTTTTGTAAGTTAGAGAAACATCGACTCGGATAATGAAAATCGGCGCGTCATCTACTTGACAACTACCAGTAGGTATTAGCTAGGCAGCTGCCAGCTAGTACTCAGTACTCAGCACTTACCAAATAGGGCTTCTCCTTCCACTGATTCACAATAGCGACAAAATCCGAGTCTAACTTCACAGGGCAAGACTTGTGGTACCCACAGAGGCTACTGAGGAATAGGTGCTTCGAGTCCTGAGGGCTAGCCTGCCTGAGGAAGAAGAATGTGTGCGCTGGCCCACCGCTGCCGTTCAGGGAATCAACCATTCAAAGGAATCGGCGGCCCGAGTTTCGAGTACGGACGGAACATTCCGAAGACCAATTTTTGCCAACCTTCTCTGCTCTTGCACCCAACGGCAACCTGCATCCCACCTGGATTGTAATAATTAATGAGTATCTTCTGAGAAGTACGTTGGTACGTTTCGCCTAGCTCTGTGATCCAATTCTGATATTTTCATCCTAACAATAATTCTAGGCGACAAAGGTCATCGAATAGGACGATACCCTACTAGAGAGATTGCTTTGAAGTAAACATTCAAATATTCACTTCTCTGTTCTCCATGATTCAACATTGATAGGTTCACATTAATTATACCTACCAGATGACCATACTTGCTCTCGTTTTTCCCCGACTTACGCAAATCAACCAACGGTACTTTGAAGATGTCGATATTAACGGCTGTGCCCGCCTACATTCCATTCTATGCCTTTTGAGGCAGGTCTAAATCTCTATCGCCCGACGTTGATCAGCACCAACGACTTTAGCCCCCTAGAACACCCGAACTTTTAGACCTGGTGACGTGGCAGCCCACGAGTTGATGACGACTCGGAGTGCTAGACCTCGCACTGTAGTTTGAAGCCTTCTCTGGTTTTCGAATGGTATGCCCTTCTGGTTGCTCGCATATTCACTAACTAACTATTATCTTCATGTTGCAGGCGAAGGACGTAGTGAAAGTGGCGATGGTAAAACCTTTCTTTCCTGCTGTATCCGCATCTGTTGAACGATATTACAGATATAACAGTCAAGCCTCGAAATCAAGGCAAGGGCATGGGATGATACGCCCAACAATGGAACGCCGATACTACTGCCTTGTCCAACCATTTCTAGCTACATCCCTACCCTCATCGTCGGGCGACGTCATTGAATGTAGACGCGGACGGACCTTGCCGCTGACGATGCAGTATTGCGGATTGACCATCATGGCATGTTAGACGACGGAGATGCGTTGCGGGCTGCTTGCGGAGGTATCTTGAGCTGGATGTATTTGGGAGTACTTGGTCGAGATTGGGGATGTGCACAGAATTCCGAGGGCATGACACGAGCGGACCCCTCTTTGTCTCGTCGTTGATGGTGCGGACTGGAGAACGACCATGTCAATAGTGTCCCGGGCGACCCCAAATGTATAATTTTTATCCGCATACGGCTCAGGCTACACGCGGCTCGGGTGAATTTTATCCGCATTTCTACCCCAGGCATTTTTCAAGAAGCCTCAATTTTTATTCGCATGGGCCTCAGGGATTTGGAAGAGTTCCTCCGATAACAAGAGTCCCAAAATGGTTAAACTCAGGAGCACTTGTTTTGGCAGTCCAGATGCACGTGGCGAGTCCATTCAATTCCCTTTACACTTGTACAGTTATAGATCCATTCTATTTAACATAGGTTGTCCCACAAACTTGGTTCATCTAATTTCAGATGAATTCATCCCAAATTGTTTGTCATATCAACGGCTTCGACCGAGCTATGGATGATGGGACATCTCTTAGCTTGCTTTGCTTGTACGCCACAACCTATACTTCGGTACGATCTTGCCCATTCTGTATGCCTCCCAAAGAATAAAAGGTTTCACATTCCATGGCTCTATATTTCATTCCACCCCCCACCGACTTTCTCAACTCTCGAGATCTCTCGTGAATGGTAACCCTCTGAGGAACTTTCTCCTTTTCTTACACGAAATGCATTCAACTACGTTTACCGCCACCGCTGAGTCTGTGGACCCCATCAAGTCGTATTGTGACCTCCACATCTCGCCCCAATTACCATCTCTCTCGCCTATGGAAGAGACTGACTGGAGTCTATGCATCAACTATGGCTCTCCACAATGCTGTCACTGCGGTGGTCGTGGTACCCATTCACCAACTTGTGTTTTCAGGTGAAGCCTAGCGTACCGTTCGTCATTACTTTGATTAGTTTGGTTGTGGCGCACTAATTCTTCGAATATGCAGATGTAAACATACCGCATCGCCCCGCCATCGCTCATCATTGTTATAATGCTTTCAAACACGTTCTGCCGCTCTTGATTGCCATTCATGCCATGCGTATTTTTCATATACCGACTCCCTCGTTGTTGGAATAGTCCCTGGAGGAAAGGAGAAGTATTGGAGGTGGAGTGAGGTCATCAATTGTGTACTACCAGTCTTTCAAACAAACATAAAACTATCAATCGCGTTTTCGTTGTCTTTTTTTCCCCTTACATAATTGAAGGTGTCAACTTCAGATTCCGGCCTCTGATGCCTTGGTTTAGATTAGACACAGGTTTTTGATTTCTTTGATTCTGGATTCTGGCAGGCCCTGACTCACTCTAGGCTTTCCTCTTCACAATCCCTTTGACAAGTAAGCGGTTGCTCTGAGATACGGTTGAGCCCAAGCCTTTTCTTTTCATCCTCATTTCTCAAATAGGTTGAGGATTTTAGTATGTTAACAGATCCGGTACACTCGGACACTCCGGTACATCGATTTCTTGAGCAGGAACAATGATTTTCCCCCACAGGCACCTCTACGGCTTTGTGGAGATTCTGGAGAAACGTTGGTTTCCTTACTCCATTCGCCAACCTCCAGAGTACACGTTCCACCCTTACAAGTTACACTCTACAATCTGCTGGGTGAATAGCGTTCACCTCGCCCAACTCGAGTTGCGTGACGTGACTGACGTTGATGATCGATGATCGATGATTGGTGAAGGTCGTGGGAATATGGGATGCTCGTCCTGGTGGCAATGAACCAAGGCAAAAATCGGGTCCTTTCGGTCACTAGGATGTTTCGATCAAAAGGGAAGGTTGCCGTGCAAGTGCTGCGACTCCGCTGTATCGTCAAAGGCCACGATACTACTTTCAGCGTCGAATTATCAGGAAACGACCCTGTCAGTACCCTCAAAGAAAAAATTTACGCGAAATGCAATCCGTCTATCCAGCACAACATCTCTGCGATGGAGCTCCGGCTGTCAAAGGTGAGGAATGGGATTGGGTCTGACATCAATGTCGATTAACCTCTATCCTGGTTGATCAGGTCGATATCGAACTTGGCTGTCACACGGACGCATCCCTCGTGGCCCTCGTTAACGGACAGCCAGAGAAGTTAGAGAGCAGTGAAAGCCTGACGTCATGGCATACCGTTTCTAGTATCTGGAAGGGTCAACTGCCTGCCGGTCTCCATGTTCTTGTAACTCTCCCGCCTGCTGGTGAGTCGAAACTTGCTGTCGCCGTCGATGGATATCACTAAGCTTGCTCCGCTGTTGTTGCATCATGCTACAGCCACCCACGTCCCCTCTGCTGGCGTTGTATCCGAGACATTGCGTCTGGCTGTTGTCCCCGTTGACGGCGAAAGCTTTGCATTGCCTTTTCACGTCGATGTTCATCCATCGACCAAGATTGTTGTGATGCACAATCTAATTTGTAACAAACTTCGGAAGATACACATTGGGGAATTCTATCGATCTGCTTTGGAGATTTTGCCTCTGCAGGAGATGCCGACTCTTGATCAGCTAAAGGGCGACAATCTCTCTGATCTTCGGAAGAGAGCCTTACCACCCGATGAACTTCCAAACGAGTGTGTGAATGAATGGTTCCGTCCGCAAGAGTTGAATGGGATTCATTTCATCGTATGGTTACCTGCTACAGATCGTGAGTTTCTTTGGTCGACCCGTCTAAGAACTACTAACCTTGCTACTGAAGGGCGATTTCCCGCAGATCCTGGTCTCGGCATCGGCTTGCTCATGACCTTGCATCTGAGGGAGTTCCTTAATTTCGAGGACGCTACAGCTGCTTCGCAGAATCGAGAGGAATCACAGCCACAGTTCGAAGTTCTCCTCAAGGCTGAGTATAACCAGTCTGACGAGGGTGACCTCTTCGATATGGCGACAGGAGAGCATTTTCCTTCAAGCGTCGTTATGGCATCACACATTTTCCTGCATAAGTGGCGTCGCCGAATATCACACTACACCTCTTTCAAGAACATCCATGACCCGCGTAATGGCCTCTTACTTTACAGACCAGTTGAATGGGCATTCAATCGGGGAAAAATCTGCGTCGAGGTCAACAATGCCGGCCGAATGATATTTCGCCTTCTCGACCATGATCTATCTGACATTAGGCTTGCAGATAAGGCTTGTGAACTACGACGTGATGCTAGATGTGATGGCCAACCTATTCGCGAAGAGGTGAACCTCCAGAAAACATTTGGTGACCTCGACGGGCAGCTTCTGCAGTTTCCTCCAGGTGCGACTATGCGGCCGTCGAAGCGGCTACTAGGTTTACATGCAGTGGCTGCATGGTTGGACGCTGGGTGCAATACACACGATTTTCAAATCCCAATTCCGGACTGCAACGCGTCGGACGAGGAAATAACTACACTTTCCTTTAATATGCTCATGGAGGCGTGGAGGCGTGGGGTTGAAGCAGGCGCTCCTGTGAGTTCATCACAACCAATCTGTTGGACAAGTTAATCCTGACTCGACCCCTAAAGGATATGTAAGATACAGTTGTAATCGCTTTTGATACAGATGAATTAAGTAACTCGACCAGATCTCAACAAATCCCTTCCGATTGTAGCCACGTCACTACCTATAGGGATGGACAACGACAGAGGGAGAGTGACACTCGGTCAATGACAATGGAAGACAACGACAGCGAAGGGAGATGACAGCGAGGAGAGGCAACGACGGGGGGAGATGACAGAGACAAAGGGGGAGATGACGACGGCGGGACAACACAAGTTGACTGTAGGGGACCCTAGGTACCCTCATATAGCTGCGAGCAACTGCTCGCAGCTAGTGTGTACATTTTTTACTTTCTCAACTTTCTTTTCGTTCTCATTATTAATAGTGGCAGTCAAATATCTCTTATGTTGAATGTTTTAAGGTAATCAGATGACCAAGTAAGATAGGTGTAAGCCTGTGCCCCAGTCTTACATGCATGGACCTTTGGACTTGTGATCTTATTCCTTGTTGTGACTGAATGTATTGAACTGGGAACCTAGATCATAGTATGCAAGCAAGTGTTCCATGTGAAGTACATAGTGTTCTGGCTGGCAATGTGAAATCTGTGGCTTTCTCTTCACAGTGAAGCTGCTTATCACTGAGTGAAATCTACAAATGGCAACACACATCTTGTTGGATTTGAGATCTTGAATCATCTGCCAGTGGGTTGTCTTCATTCTGGGCAGGTTCTGTCAATTCAACAAGTGATTGCTTTGCTATTTGGCATGCATCAGAGAATACAGTTGCTATTGGTGCATCTATCTGATGTTTGCAATACAACAGATATCTTTGCTTTGAATCAAGGGGTACTCAGCACCAGAAAAAAAAAATGGTATCCTCCTTTTGGATGTAGAAATGGCTGGGGGATCAAAAAATTCAACTCTGAAAATTTTCCTGCTACTGGTTGGCTGATTACCTAAAAAGGAAATTGGGGGTCCTCAACAAGGTTGAAATTTTTGAAAGTTGCTTGGAATGGCCAGTTGTCTACCTCATCTTCATGATTTTGATCCTCGCAAATGCGCATATCATACCCATTCCACATGACAATCTGGACTAAAAGGCATATAATGGCAAGTTCTTATAAACTATTATTACCTACCAACTTTTAAACTACAAACACATACAGACAAAATGAGCATTTATTAGGGAGATGAAAGACTGTGATTCTAAAACAAATGTTATTTGGAATTGGCAACTGGGGACAGTTGCATTTTTCATTCCTTGTGAATGTCACACTAGAAAAGGGTTTCTAGAGAAAAGTGCCATAAAACTACACACTATTGTGTCTCAGAATCTAGCAGTAATACAAGACACATAAGAAAGAAAATCAATTGATGCACTTATTCTTTTGTCTTTAGTATTTTTATTTTTATTTTTTAGTAATCTCGCTACAGTAAACATGGTATTGGTCATTATAGTATTACTAATCTGCTTTGTAATCTGCATTCTTACAAATAATAGTCTTACTAATCATGCAGCTTAGTAATCCAAATTCTTACAAATCATACATCTTAGTAATCATGTTTCTTAGTAATCAACACTTTTAGTAGTCATAGTTGCTTATTTCTTGCTTAGTAATCCATTGTCTGTAGAGTATATAAAGAGGAGCACTCCTCACCAAAAAATTACCTTATTACATTTACACCCCACTTCAGTTTGAGTCTCTCTTTAAGATTACCTCTGCAAGGCTTTCTCAGATTAAGATCTGCACTCAGATAGCAGTACTTTACACTCCCCCACCCTTCCTATTAGACTCTGATTGGACTCCAAGCAGTCCAAGTGGAATCCATTGGAGTCTGAGTGGACTCCTAAGAGTTCTAGTAGTCCCAATGGAGTCCAAGTGAAGTCCCAATGGAGTCCGAGTAGAGTCCCAACAGAGTCCGAGTGCACTGCACAGAGTAGAACTCAACTTTGAAATTAATCCAAGTTGAATTATTGTCCAAGCACAATCTGAGCACTGCTGGACTTGGTGAAATTTTCACCAAGTGCCCACAAAATAATGTGTGCAGACAAGGGATTGATCCACTGACCAAGGGGTGTAAGTCACATGAGTAACAAACAAGTATGCTCAACCAACTGAGCCAGACTTCTCACAAATAACTTGCCCACTGGTGCATCTTACACAGAAAAATGTGGATTTTGAATGGACACATTAATACTCTTTAAATTTAAGGTTTATTTATGATAACTAGAATAATTTACATTCAAGACTAATGGGTCATAGTGACTCCAAATGAACATGTTATTTTATTTTAACTCCGTCTCAATTGCGAGATCAATAAAATTATTACATTTGGAATTTTAATTAACTAACCTCCCTTGCATTTTGTGAGGGAGCCAGTACTATACAATTACATACATAAAAAAAATCCCCCCATGCGTTTTGCATGGGGGGGCAGGACAGTTACATTAAACTAAATTAAAAAAATCCCCTCCTTGTGTTTCGCAGGAGGAGGGGGGTTGTGGTGCACATGTCATCTTTGTGTGTCATTGGCGCATTGTTGTGGGCTCTGTCCCCTGTCCCTGTTCTTGGTGTCCCTTGTCATGTTCCTTGTTGACCTTGTCCCACTCCCATCGTTGCCATGGCTGCTTCTTCCCCCATTGTTCCTGCCCCAAATGCTCCCCTTTTCCACCCCGTGAGCAGTTGCTCATGGCAGTGGTTTGGGGTGCTGTTGTAGGTGGTGGCGGCTGTTGGGTTTGTTCTCCCCTTGCCGTTGTTGTTGTCCCTACCACCAATTCCCCGTTCCATCCTGCAATGGTTGGGGGTGCTGGTGTGCTCATGGCCATCATCGGTGCAGGTAGTCATCCCCGCTGTCCTGTGTTGTCTGGCTGTTGTCCCCATCCCCATCCCCATCCCCATCCCTGTCCCTGTTTGTCTTCTGTGACCTGTTGTTCTGTTGTTGTTGTGCCCATTCCCGTTGGCATTGTTGTGCCCTTCCCTGTTGTCATTGTTGTGCCTCCCCCTACCCTCGTTGTTCCTGTCCACCCCAGGAGCAGTCACCCGCAGCGGTGGCTGGGGGTGCCACTGCGGGTGGCAGCCATCAGGTTCGTCCTCCCCTCACCGTAGTTGTTGTTGTTCCGTTGGTCCCCATCCCAGTTGCTCCCAGTTTCCACCCTGCGAGAAGTTGCTTGCAGCAGCGGTTGGGGGTGCTGTGGTGGTGGTGGCTGTCATCGTGCAGTGGTGGGGGGTAGTTGTCCCTGTAGTTGGTTGTTGTCCCTATCACCCGTCCCATTGTGGTTGTCCCATTAGTCACTCACCTGCCATCCCTCTCATTCTGCATCCCTCTTCCCGTCATTGTTGTCCCTGTTGTCCTTCTTGTCATCGTTGATGTCCCCATTGTGGTCATTGTGGTCGTCCGGTCCCTGTCCCCATTTTGTTGTTGTCCCTGCAGCAGCTAGCACCCTCCATCCACCCTGCAAGCAGTGGCTCACAGGGCTAGTGGTGGGTGCTGGATTGTTCATGGCTGCATTCGGTCCAGTTCAACCCTTTATCCACCCTGTGAGCAGGTGCTTGCAGCGGTGGCATAGGGCACTGGGTGCAGGGCACAATACTATGTGGGAAGTATTGAATAAAGCTTGTGGCCATTGTCATTCCATGTCCTGTTTTGTGTTCCTTCTCATCGTCCTTCGCTGTCGTCCCCCTAGCTGGTGTCGCAGCGAGCAGTTGCTTGCTGTGGTGGGAGGGGGTGCTAGTCATCCTTGTTGCTGTTGTTGCAGGCATTGTTCTGGTGTTCCTCCTTGTCCTTGTGGTCTTATCTTGTTGGTACTCCTAAAAATTCTAACATAATTTCTGCCATGTATTTAGGCAGTATTGGATGATGTAAGCAGAATAAGTCTGGATTGGTATTCAACTGATATAGAGTACACATGCTAGATACAGTCAAAATGCTGTTAGAATACATCTATTGTAATGCTTGCATACTGCCAGGATATGGTCAAGAAACCAGTGATGATGTATAGAAACCTGGATCCAAGATAACTTTTGAATGCTATAAGCAAGTTATTTTTGAAGTATTGATGGAATCCACTTGGATGCTGGTAATATACAGATTCCAATACTGATATAATAATAATATAAGATCACAGCATGAGTACTAAAGCAATATGCTAATGGTATTGTACAGCAGGAAATTGTCAATGCACAATATTACTATGATTCATATTAAAGAATTTTAAGATACTTCTGCAACAATAGTCAAGAAGTATTCAAACAGTATGCTGCATAATATTTGCATTGGTATGGCATAGGTATTCTACCCAATTTCAGAGTGGTCAGGTGGTTCCAACAACAAAATACTATCTGTTAGGTAACCTGAAAGTATTGAACAACATAACATTAGATACTTCTAGGATGCCGACAGTGCAGTATTGAAATGAAATGTGACACCTGTCATACAATAATGCTTAGATGCTAATGTAGAGGTACTGTACCATTTCTATATTGTTTGGTTGGCAATGTTGTTAATGAGTCTCAAGGCTTAGCACACCCTTTGGCACAAAGCTATGAGTAAAGCAAGATCTGGAAGACAAACCAATGCTTAATCACTCCACATACCCAAATTTCTCATCACTGAAAGTCTGAAGCACTTGTGACCTCAGCTCCATACCCACCCCAGTGGGTGGCACCTCAACAACATCAGCAAACTCTGGGCCAGCTCAGTAGTGTTAGGGCAACACCAAATTCACCATCGGGTGACTTGTGCGGGCTCGCTACAAGAAGACGCGACAGGATCCGCTAATGATCAAAGATTGATGGGAAAGGTTAAAAATAGATGAGAAGCATTGATGCAGGCTTTTCTGCACACTACATGGATGGGAATCCTAAGAGAACACAACTAGAGTGCCCCTTAGTCATGTATTGGGTTTATATACTATGTTACACTTATTGTACACTATTTGAGTACCATTATGAGGATGCACATGTACAGGCGCATACATATGTACATAAGTGGAGTGATGTTTCCCACACATCAGCTAGGGTTAGGATCTGCTCCGGCACATGGTCATGTGCTATCCACCTTTTTGGGTTTAAAGTCCATTTACACAAGTCCAATGGCGAAGGTTTCGAATGATGTGAGATGATTGCACTGTGTGCCCTCTGTAATGCCTTGTTACATCCCGTTCCAGCAACTCAGACTTCCATCGGACCTCCGACTTAATTCCTCCATTATTACTTAGTGAAACTTACATAGCATTTGTATCTTAGTTATAATCATGATATCATGTTACCTTAGAAATATTGCACAGTTTAGTTACAGCCTCGGACATAGCCCGGACTCCGTAGTTACTATCGGTCTGTAAAGGTTTAGTCCTTTACTAGAGCCTGATACTTAATCCAGCTCCACACCAACAGAGTATGACCCAGTTCTATAGGCAACTATGTAGTGTAAATGACAAGATAAGTATGGCTTCCCATTACATAAGCTAACATTTGTCCTATATGGAAAGGAGGGTGTAAATACTACCAAATAGGTCCCTTACACATCCCCCTTTGAGATTACTGCCCAAGAAATCTAACATCAAAGTAAAAGATAATGTAAGTAGAAAGTAAACCAAATAACTAAAAGGAAACAATCCAAGTGGTCAGGAAGAATTCCTAACAACTAGTAAAGACATCAAGCAAGTTGGGGAGACATATCCCCAAACCATACAACATAGCCTATAACTGCCTGCTATTGAACATATTGAGGATTTAATCCTCAACAATGTCAACACAGGAAGGAAGAAGGGTAAGTGTAACTCCCACAACTCACTGTGTCAATTGTCATCCTCCATTAGTGGGTTCAATCATGATTCCCACTGAAGGGGTGGTAGATGAGCACATAACATGGCAGAATCCCAGGATCCATTGTGTTAAGTACAGTCGCCATCCATCTCCTGACCCTTTCTCATGTCGATGAGGAGGGCCTAGGGATAATGACAGGAGCAGGGTATGTGGGTGGCTACAGGACTATAGCATTCCTGAATTGAGGCATAGGCAGGCAGGCCAGTGGAATATAGAGTAGGTGGACAAACGATTTCCACCATCATTCCAGGAAATGTTGTGCATGACGTGTCATATAAACAGGCGAATGTACAGGATATATACATTCAATAACTGAAACCCTCAAATGCTGGGAAAGGATCCCTCAGGATAAATTCCTGAGTTCTATCCCAGCACTTGCAGGGGCGGCGGGGACGACAGGCCTGGTCACAGTGACC
>QLOJ01004324.1:0-18009 GCA_003313625.1 Tricholoma saponaceum
ATAAAAGCTGCTCCCAACCTGAAGGATTTGTTTGTTTCTTTGGAGCTATGGTCGTCAGACAGCATCTCCGGTCTGTGTTGCGGTCTTCCGAAAGTGAGCCCTACTCGTGTCATTCTGCACGATTTCCTTAAAGGAGCAACTAACGGCCTTATTGATAAACTTTTGGACCTTCTTTGCGAGTGCATCAAGTCATGGAAACAGCTGGTATGTAGTCATCTTCGCCCCTCAATTTGCACTCCGTAATCTGTTTTGCACAATTTCTTAGGAGGTATTAGATTGCAGCGTACACTGCGTCATATCTATATATCTTTCCATTATGGCGCAGAATCCCTCCTTACAAAGCATACATATGGTCGTGGGGCCTAGTGTGATCACATGTCCCTGGAAGCAGCAGCATTAGAGGGCACAATTCTCAGGGATCCAACCCTTCGCATCCTGATCCAAACTGAATATCCTGAAATCATAGTTGGGTAAGTTGTGTTAGTACAGTGCCCATACACCCTTTGTTTTAACGAAGAACAGAGACACTGTTTCTTCCAAGAATCCACTTTTACTGCCCTCACATGATGTGCCCTTTGTACCACTGCGTTCGGGAGTCAAAGAAATCGTTTGGGGAAGAGCCATATATTTTTCAATGCTCGAAGAGGAAGACCATATCCTTAAACACCAACATTTCGATGAGAACTATGTGGTGAATTTGAATGTTAGAGGTCACCACATACTGTAGGTGTCTAAAATGTTTCACCCAAGTCCCAGCCTCCTTTGTCCTAACCTAAATTCTAAACTATAAACCACCCAGAAACTCGAAGTTCCTTCCTTTTACAGATGTGCAGTCGTACAGGGTGACTGTTCCCTGGAAAGGCTTACACTTTAAGGAACAATGCTTCACGAGGCATGCACATCCGGACATTATTCACCGACTTATCTTCAGTTTCCTCGTCCCAGCTCCAGAACATTCTTCCTTGCATACCTCACTTAGTTCGTCTGGGCAGTCTACAAACCCGCAAATTTATGACTCCCGGCGGTGAAATTTACGCACAGGGGCCGGTGCTCAATTTTCAGGGACTCTACACATTGGCAAGTACAGCAGGTGCCACACTTGTTGAACTTATGGGGAGCCAATCACTCGACCAAGTGCCCCTCAGTCACCCGCTCCTCTGTATGCTTTCACCGTCCTTCGCACGTTGGATTGGCAATCCCCTGCGAGGTTCAAGTTCTCACCGTCGGCGGCGCCTGCTGGTACTCTTGCAAATCTTGAAAGACTCTCTTTTGTATCGGCTTGCGATTCATTTTTACGTCTTCTGGAGTACGTATAAGCTTGATAGCACTTTTTCCTTTGCTGACTAATGCAACACCTCAGTCTGCCTGCTCTACGACATGTTTCATTCCCATTGAAACCCCTTGAAAATGGAGAGAGCTGATGCGCTTCTCAAACGACACGGTTCTAAACTCCGTTCTCTCGAAACCAAACTTCCTGGTGATTTCGGACTGTATCCTGCTCTCGATCTGCTGGTTGTCTCGGTGAGTGTCTGGTTTTTTCAGTCTCGTCGACTTACATTTGAGTTGATCTAAGTCTGCCCATGGCCTTGGTTTTGCTGATCCCATCTGTCACACATCACTTTCTAAGATAATTATTACGAAACATGTACTGTGAGCACCTTCATATACAAGCAACAAAATATCTGCTAACTCGCTATAGGGATGGAGCTGTGAAAGGCACGTATAAATATCTTGGTGATCTTGACCTGGCACCGTTCCTGGCATTGCAAGAGATTCAGGTCAACAGTTGTAAATGGCCAACTACAGAGTAGGGTCTGTTTGAGGTACACTGTTCGACAATCTAATTTATTTAACAAGCATGACATCAAGAAGGGATACAAGAGTAATCGGCTGACCACTTGCAGAAGTGGGATGTGAAGCTCACCGATCAGGCCGGAAGAAAGTGGACACCAAGACTCAAGGAGAAGTAATATTTCTATGCTATGTACCACACTTATTTTCCTTGCACCAGAATTCCCGGGCCTTTCCTCATCAGTCACCATCTACTCGATCTACTCTTCAGATGACTACGTAATTTCGTGCCGCAGATCGATTGTTGTTTAGCTAGCAGGACCTCAAAGTTCAAGGTATACTATCTTGCTTGTGTGTGTGGCATTTGGTGGATACCTGAACAGTGACTCTGAACACCGTTGAGCCGAGAACCCAAATCGTGGCACGCACACGGTGAGGCTATCCACATGAGAATCGAAGTTCTACTGCTTATCCCGGATTCGTCCTACATATTTGTGCTGCTCTCTACCCACCGACCGTAAGTTAGCTTGTAATTATATTCTCCGTTCGTTGGTCATCCCCAAGAATCTATGGATCTCTCCCCCCCCACAATTGACCAAGTCCAACTTCTGACGGCTGTTATCATAAGTGCACGATGGCCCGTCACGTGTTGAATGAAACGGTCACGCTTCCCCAGTCGAGTAGCTTGGGATACTGATAAACAACTAATAAAGTAGCAAAATCTTCCCATACCTATGCCTTCTCCATTTGTCGACCATCTCTTAAAACCTTTGGATCTTTCCCGTCCTCCAAGTCCAGTATCTATATCTGTACAACAGCCTGCCCGTCAATACGAAGTTTTCCAGCATACACCTGAAACAACCGTCAAGCAAACCCTACGTTCGCTTTTAGTGTCTCTTAATCGGCCACTTTCAGATGTACTCGTAAATAACACCGTTGGATCTCTGATGCAACTCGGACTGTCTGCTGCTGTTGCAGTGGACGCTGAGGAAAACACATTAAAGCACGCTATACTTAGTAGGCTGGTGGTTGGTCTTTACTCAGAGGGCCTCGATGTTTGTATATCCCAGGCCGTGGATGCCGAAACAGAAGCAGAATGGTGGGCTGATATAGTACGTTCTCGTCGGACTGTTGCGTGGTATCTACTACAAAGTATACTTATCCCAACCTCTCACTATATAATCTAGCTGATGTTTTCACGACTTCAGCTGCTCCTTCCCGTTTAGTCAACCTCATGCGTCTCATCTTGCAAACACTTCGAATCCAAAACCTACCAGTTCGACTATCAGCCTTCACTCCTGCTTCTTTGCGACAACTATTTCCCACCCCCGATTTACATCGTCCCAACGCACTGACAAAAGCATTGTTTCCGCATATTAACCTTCAATCTTTCTCTGTCACCTCATCTGTTATCTTATTTGCGTCATCTAAACCTCACAATGGAGAATCCACGACTTTTTTAGATAGAGTATCATCAAGTCTAAATTCTTTGTTCTCACTGACCAATCTGCCCATGGAGCTGGGGAGGCAAGAATGTCTTTTCAAACGAAGGGAATTGGAAAAAATTCGAGACAATAAGGCAGAAGCACTCGGACGCCTTGCACAGATGCGAGGGACGCTGGCAGTGTTGGTGAAGGAGCAACCGTGGAATTTCCAGGATTTCATTCACACTTTGGGTTGCATTGTAGCAGGCGATACCCCGGCAGTTTTTACACCTGCTGCTGCCCCTTCCGATGCCAGTAAAACCTTGGATCATACTCTGCTAGAAATCAATCGTCTATCCATGGTTATTTTTGCTTCTCAGCAAGCAAGCCACCAGAGCCTTATTGACGCACAAGATCTTCGCCGGCCATCCCGGCTCACCCTTTTGTGGCCTAAAATTCTTCTACTTCCTCCATTATGCATATATGTTATCCGATCTGTCTACACCTCTCGAGCAACTTTAGCAGAAGTGACTAGTGATGCAAAAAAAACTTTGGAGGGGTTTATTACAGGCTGGTTAATTGAGCCATTGAAGGAGGTACTGAAAACGGTTCGCGCTGGAGGAGAGGATGGTGTAATCGTAAGAAAGGAAGGCGTTGCCGCCGATCTTGAGGTAAGCCTTGATCTCATATCGATCATTTAACCATTCCGACCTTTGTTCCCTGTAGTCGCTAGAACGTATGACGCTCTCCTTGGCCAAAGACGAATTACACTATGGACCAGAACAACTAGCCACACTTTCCAAACAAATCAAGGTTGGCGACTTGACCCCTGTATTGCAGCTCTACGAGGAAGACATCAAATCCCCACTGAAGTCTGCACTCACCGGCACACTCCTGCGTTCCGTGTTCGTTCAAGTACAAAAAGCCAAGGTAATTAACAAAGCTTCAAGTCAACGAGGGGAAATCTAACAAGGTTGCACTAGGTGGACATTGACCAGGCCTTGGCAGGCATCGACAAACTGCTCAGATCACAGGAGTTGACATTCGCGTTTGTGGGCGTGGCACCTGCCTTTGCCATTGTATATATTACGGGCGGGTCGCTGGCCGCGCTCTTGAGAGGTAGCTGGGGAATTGGGAAGTACGGTGGGAAACGGAGGATGGGCGGTGTGTGGTCAGCTATGCGGTAGGCATCGCTATTCATTATCATCTCGATTGAAATTTATGTTATCCTTACAGACGGACCGAAAAACTCCTCATTTCCCAGCCAGGCTTCCATCATCACGACCATGACCTGGAATATGCCGCCGATCCTATTTCCCCGCGGACAGCTGGGCTTCTCCTGCTTTCAGTGATGCATCTCCGCAGATACGCTGAGACGTACCTTCCCGCGCGGTCCCGGTTACGGGAGGGGTTCTTAGAGGATGTGGGTGATCTGGAAAACCCAGACCTAGATCGGGCGGAGAAGATGAGGGTGGTGGAGCGGATGTGGAGGTGTTGGGGGGAGGTGCTTGGATGGGGCAGGGTAGGAGCAGAGGGAGGTAGATTATGACATGGTGTCAATTGTTTACTTACCTCTCCATGCGTTGCCCTGACATCACCTACAGGGTGAACATATAGCGAACACGATTAGGACTACGTATTTTGTTATGCTTAAAGAACGTAGTACTAACAGTGCCACGGGACACCAGTGTCGTCAAATCTTTAAATCCCTTGCCTCCACACTTGCAACTTTCCAATGATTCAACTAATTGGGCAGCAATTTGAATATCTAGGCATTCAATTTGCTCTGGGAATTTTAAGCGGGTATATTCTTCCTTTCTACTCTCTATGTTTTTTACGATGTCGGCCTGGTAGAAACACCCAAGGTTACACATTCATAGGAGGTTCAGTGAAAGGGACATACATAGATTCTTCTAGTTTGGGCTCCCTGAAATCAATTGGCACCATATTTGAGGTTATTAGAATGCAGATGAATTGGCCATTTTTTTCTACTCGCACAGGGCGGAGGTCTGCAACCAAGAACGCCATTGTAGAATTTGGCATCGGAAGAAATGGTAGTTGGTGCTTAGACTGCGAGTCAACACAATTGTACGACAGAACCGGTTCAGTTGCCCGGATTTTTCCAGGAACGTTATGAAGCTCAGGCCAGGAAAGTTCGGATGGTAGATATTCAAAGTTAATACGGCACCATCTTCAAGTTCATATGATGTTGGTCCTACTAGTGGGGATGGTGGATATCTGTTCACTGAAGGGAAAATGATTATGAGAAGTAGATTAAAAATATAAATTCTTCCTCAACTCGTAATCGTGGTTAGATGCGACACATCGATGATTGCGGAGAGTTGTGAGTGAACTTGAAAGTGCCGCTCCCTACTAAGCTTTAAGTAGTTTAACCGAGGTCACACTTACCTCTTCTATTTAAATTTATGTAACTCGCATCAAGAAGCCATAAACAATGGTAATCGTTTGTTCATTATTTTAGGCCGTGACATACCTGCGGTCTGCAGGCAAGTAATTCGAAGGCAATGATTGAGAAGTGAAGAATGCGTGCACGCTCACCTTCTGTTGATAGAGTTGGACTGCCCGATTGATTCGGCTCCAGGAGGACATGGTGGGATCGCAGCATGATCTTCGAAGTCTGATTTAGTGATAAGCAGTGATAAGCATTCTAGAAATGCGTTAACTCGAAGGATGTTGCTGAGTGCATCGGACGCTGCAAAGTAGTCTCCAAATTAGAGTTACCTGCATTTCTAGACATCGAACGTAGAGAGGACTTCCAGAGAATATTGGTAGGCCTCGGCATTAAAGCCCAGTTATGGCGTAGATGACAATACGCAAGTCGCATGGCAATCGTTCTAACGAACACAATATTGACATACTGTAACTACAGGACTTGAGTACCGTTGGGTTTTCACCTGCAAGGTCTTTAGTCTTCCAGGCTGACTGCTCGCAAGGGTGCTGTCCAGCGGGAGCACGAGGATGGTCTGCATGTTCCTCGAAGAAAGGACCATTGCGATGATGGATCTATGACGAGTCTAGTTGCTCGCCCAGTCGAAGCGAAGATTCCGACAAAGACGTCCCTCAGAGTTGTCCTGAACGGCCGGCGCGCTTCCGTAACACTTTCTAGCTTCCTAGATCGTGGTCTAAATCTACAATGAAAAGGACCATTCCGCGCGTAAGTGACAACACCACCCCACGGCTACAACTCGTCACTTACGAGATACCTTCAGTCGTCCCTCCAAGCGACCTGTCCATTTGCCCATCTCTCTCCCCACATTACTCGTTTGTGATAAACCTTTCTCAGATCTTTGAACTCTTTGATGAAGTTATCGATCCCCATATCCCCGCCAGGTGCCCCCGTAACACCTGACGATAGCTGTGGTGGCTGGTGTATGAAAGCGGAAGCAAGCGCCTCTGACGCGTCGTCTTGTGCTGTGATACTATGTCTAAGGCGCAGGAGGAGAAATTGTGGCGTGAAACGCTAAACAAGGAGTTGTTGCTTTGGTATACAGAAACTAAGAGGGGGCAGACCTGATAAACTTCCCGTTGCTCTCTTTCCACCTCCTTCCACCTAACTTCCAACGCTTTCGCCTCATCAAACGCATCTTTAGTGTCAGATCGTAATTTATATAGATCATCTTGGAGAGTAAGATTGTTCTCTGGGAGGAAGTCGTAGTAAGAACGGGGGATGAACCTGTCAACTAATCAAAACACACGGGCTATAGCCTCGTTCGCCGAGCCCAGTTCGGCCTGGGATCGATATAACGCCTTGACGCTGTCCAAGGAATGGAATATAGCTTGGAAATAGACCGGATCGTTCAGAAGATCCTCGAGTTCTTCCCGTCTGCCACCATCGTGATTTATTTGCAATGTACGGAATAGATAAAGGGACCTTACGATAGATGAGCTAACTCGGGGAACTCTGCCATGAGTGGTGTTGCCATTTGGTTCGATGGTAATGGTGGGAGTGATAAAAGGGCGAAGCCTGTTGCATGATCACACTTTCCGTACTTACTATCATGACCGCGGTCCTTCCTGGCACTCATGTCCCTGCACAACATGCCAAACTAAAACTTGGACCGGGCCTCCTTCAAGCTTCCAATACCAATGGAGCGGGGTCAAGTGTCATCACAACACGAGCTGGTATGCTGAACCATTCATCGAATGGAAGCAAATGGTGGGTGGAGGGTAATTCGAGAAGAGTTCGTATTTCACGTCATCCTCAAGAGCCGAACCGCTGAATAGTCTACTGGATCACAGTATGTGCCTGCACCACAGGAACTTGTGATTGGTATAATTACACAAAAACTAGGAGAAGGATTTCGTGTCGACATTGAATCTGCACACCATGCGTCGTTGGACGGGCTCGCGTTCGAGGGTGCTACGAAGCGGAATAAACCAAATCTAAAGGTACGATGTCACGTCTACTCAAGATACAGTATTCACTATGATACATATGGTAGGTTGGAAGCCTTGTATATGCCCGTGTTTCATTAGCACATAAAGATATGGAGCCAGAATTGGAGTGCTTTGACGCACAGACGAGAAAAGCTGAGGGTTTCGGGGAAGTCAAGGGTGGTTTTCTGGTTAGATGTAGTTTGAAAATGTGCCGAGAGTGAGTTCGTCGTTATCTGGTGATGTACCGATGTTAATTGGGGGGTAAGATTATTGGATCCACAACATTTCCTGCTGCCTCTTCTTGGCGCCAGATTTCCTCTTGAAGCCGCAGTTGGGATGAATGGCCGGGTATGGGTAAGCGCGAGGGAACTGAAACAGATTATTGCCATTTCACGGTGCATTGAGGCGGTGGATTCAGACGGAGGTGGAATGAATGAGGCAGGCGTGAAGGTACTGCTGGGAACATTGGATGTATAGTACAGTGGTGGTATATATTATCTACTATTAATATTTGATCTTTCCATATCACTTTCAGCCTGTCTGTGATTTAATACGAGGTAGATACTCACAAGCAACACATCAATCCTCGTCGGCCAGTCGTGCCCTCTTACTTGGCCTCCGGGAGGTAGTGCTTGCAGCACTAACAATATCTTCATCACTGTCGCCACTTCTCAAACTAACACCACGCTTTCTTCGCTGATAATCCTTGTCGCGCAACCGCTTTTGCTGCGCCACTGACAATTCCTGGTTTCTTGTTGCAGGGGGGACTACCACTGTCGTGACTCCAGGTGTGGGTTGCTTGATATAGTCATCATTTGTTGCGGTCGAGTCTTCGGCTTCACCCATAAGATCAAGGGACTTGAAATCAGTAAAGATGCGTTAGTTACGAATAATGGTATGCGAACGAGGGTTAGAAACACTTTCTGATAAGTCAAACTACTCCTTGAAAATAGCCGATCGTTTTCATTGACTTCATATTTCCTCCTGCCTACGGTTTGATTCTTCAGGTATCCATCAAAACCTTGTATAATATTCCCTCCACTGTGCGCTGCAGTTTCCGTTAAATATGAGGCTTCGAGGTTGTAGATTTGCAGTTCAATTTGGGCCTGAGTTAGCAGCGAATTAGTGTAGAAAACCAATTGAATATTCACCAACGTACCAGCGACCTGTCTGCTGTCCGCTTCTTCGGCAACGCCTTTATAAGTTCGCTCCTGAGGGTTTCATACCGCGATTTTTCCTCTGGAGAAGGCCCTGAGCTTGCTTCTGCCATGAGATGTCCGAACTGAGGTCTGAAGTTATATTTGTTCGTGTTAGGGTAGCAGGACGCGTGTCCCTCCGAACGCGACCATCTCCGTGTTTCCTTATTTCAATCAATCCTCCTCAATATGTCATCTGCACCTCCCCCTAGTAACCCTCCGCCAAATCCAGAGAAGAAACCAGAGGAGCCAGCGGCAGAACCTACCTCGTCAGAACACACAGATGCCGAAGCAATGGATACCGACCCCCCCGCTGAGGAGACATGGGCGGATATCCCAGAAGACATCATGGCTCTGAGCACCGATGAGATTCTTACACGAATACGGCTTATTGAGAATGACATTAAGGTATGGGTAGTTTGCAATTGGGTGAAAGGGTCTTTTTGATGTTATTGCAGGTTATGAGGTCGGAAACTCAGAGATTACAACACGAGCAAAGTGTCATGAAGGAGAAAATACGCGACAATGGCGAGAAGATTAAACAAAACAAAGTTCTCCCGTATCTAGTTGGAAATGTTGTTGAGGTGAGCGTTGCTCATCATAACCCAATGTGTGCCCCCTTGATTTCTGCACTTAGATTCTGGATGTCGATCCTGAAGGCCAAGAGGATGGCGCAAATCAGGATTTGAACTCAATGCGCAAAGGCAAATGTGCTGTTATCAAGACCTCCACCCGACAAACCGTCTTTCTTCCCATGATTGGCCTCGTACCTCCCGAGAAGCTTACACCAGGCGATCTTGTAGGCGTGAATAAAGACTCCTACCTGATCCTTGATAACCTTCCTGCTGAATTCGATTCCCGAGTCAAAGCCATGGAGGTCGACGAACGGCCGACCGAGACATACACAGATATCGGAGGGTTGGAGAAGCAGATCGAGGAGTTGGTTGAAGCAATCGTTCTTCCCATGGAGCAAGCGGACAAGTTCAAGACTTTGGGCATCAAACCACCCAAAGGATGCCTTATGTATGGGCCTCCCGGTGTGTTACTTTTCGTTGCTCAGTCTGACACCTTCGACCAATGGGTTATTTTGGCAGGTACCGGCAAAACGCTTCTTGCCCGTGCTTGTGCCGCGTCAACCAAGGCGTGTTACTTAAAACTTGCCGGCCCATCTCTTGTACAGATGTTTATTGGTGACGGCGCTAAACTCGTTCGTGATGCATTTAGGTTGGCAAAAGAGAAGGCACCTGCCATCATTTTCATCGACGAACTAGACGCCATCGGAACCAAGCGATTTGATTCCGATAAGAGTGGAGATCGTGAGGTACAGCGGACTATGCTTGAATTGCTTAACCAGTTGGACGGGTTTAGTAGCGACGAGAGAATTAAGGTACATTTGTTCTTGCACTTCATTGGGATGCGTCGCTCGAGGATTATTTTGCAGGTTATCGCGGCCACCAACCGAATTGATATATTAGACCCCGCCCTGCTACGCTCCGGCCGTCTTGACCGGAAAATCGAGTTCCCCCTGCCGAATGAAACCGCCCGAGCACGTATATTAGAGATACATTCTCGTAAGATGACGACATCGCCTGACGTCAACTACGACGAGCTAGCAAGGAGCACGGACGAATTTAACGGCGCCCAATTGAAGGCTGTGTGTGTCGAAGCCGGAATGATCGCACTAAGGGAAGGAGCAACGAAATTGGGACACGAGCATTTCTTGGGTGGGATCGCAGAAGGCGAGTATCGCTTTTCGCTGACTTGCACTGATCGAATGCTAACAAACTGTGAAGTGCAAAGCAAGAAGAAGAACAATCTCATGTACTTTGCTTAGCACCTTGACCCGTTTTTGTTGTTGTCGACATTCTAGATCTGGGTTATCTTGCTACTTTTTACTGTGCACGCAACTAAAGGGATGGAAACATCTCCGCCGTTCATCAAACTTTCATTGATCAACAATCTTTATTTGCTCAGAAGCTGCATCAGGTATGAAAGTTGCATCACTGTGTGGGTCGTTTTAGAGATCATAACTTGAAGGGGTTATTCTCGGTCATTTCTCTCCGGTCATGTTGACTAGCCTGTATAAATGATATGACAGGAATCCCCACTGAATTCCCCAGCATCTTCCTAGATCATAGCTTGACTATCCCAGGGACGCTATGAATATCCGTTGCTTCGTCCTTGCGTTGCTTCACCTGATGACTCTGGCCTATGCTACTGGTCCTGGCATCATTGTGGCACCAGCTAACGGTAGCAGCATCGCACCGGGAGCGTCGTTCAATTTTCAGTATATCAGTAGAGCGGATTACGGGATCTCCAGCTACAATTACACAGTCTGGCTTTTCACATCCCTACCTACATCAATTGCGCCTTCCGACAATTTTGCAAGTGGATACTTTTTCGGGCGCTTCTCTGCACCGAATCCTGGTTAGAACCTACACATACACTCTTGTCACTGGGTTGTCATTTCTGATCTATAACCACCAGCCAACCCGAACCCAACCAACCCCGCCCCTTCACAGCTTATTATGCCTGATTTCTCCAAGAGTCCTGGGGGGTTTGGCACGGGAGCTAGTGCCACAAATGCCCTCTACTACTTCACGATCTTGGAAGAATACTCAACGTTCCAAGTGAGTGTTTTGTTCACCCAGTGTTCCATATGTTGCCTGACACTTTCAAAAGGGAACTGTGGGCTTCAGGATTGGTATGAGAATGAATCAGATAATATATAATGCGACTTCGCATGCGTAGGGTGGATGCTGACTCGAGTAGAAATGCAATTTCAGAGATAAGTACTGGACCGAATATACTACACGTTATATGTATCAACATGTCTTCCTGATCAAACTTTCATTTTGTTTACTTTTACTTACAAAGTTCATAAACCATTTTGTTGTGTTCAAACCCGAGCCACGCGTAAATACATCCTTCAAAGCGGCCGGTTGGGCTGTGAGTGATCCTTCGGATGAGCTTGCGGACAGTGAAACAGGTTGCGTAATTTTTGACGTGGGCTGGATGTAACTGGATGTAACCCAATTACTTACCTGGAATCAGAATGGATGCGACTCCGTCCCCACCTCATCTCCCTGCGTCCTCTTCCAAGTACCATCACCCTTACTTTACACCTGCTGAGGTCGAGTCGCTCTCTGAGAAGCAACGAGGCAAACTGTCAGCGACCCAGGAAGACAAGGTCAGACAGAATGCGTGCGGGTTCCTGGAAGCACTCGGTGCTCGTATTGGTTTGTACGTCCTTTTTCTACCCTTTCGAGACGTCTAGGCTAAGGAGAATGCTTGCCCGTAAGTCCCCGGAAGACGATCGCTACTGCACAGAACCTCTACCATCGCTTTCACCTATTCTTTCCTCGGAAAGATTTCAACTATCATGCAAGTCTTCATGGTGTTCCTCCGTTTAATTTTGTCTCATAATATTCTTCAGGATGTGTCGTTAGCTTCTCTTTACGTTTCGACAAAAATGCATGATACTCTCAAGAAACCACGAGAATTGCTTGCTGTATCTTATGCGGTCCGCTTTCCAGAGCTCGCGGCCAAGTCAAAACATCCCGGTGGAGAGGTTGATCTAGATTCCATGGATGCTCAGGTACGAAAGTATCAAGTGAGCATTTTCGTATTCACATCTTTTCTCAGGTGGTCGAACACGACCGTCAACGACTGCTGGCCGTAGAAAGGCTCCTATTGGAGACAATATGCTTCAATTTTACATCTAGGATGCCATTTCCTTATGTTATCAAGATTGGGAGAGCTTTTCATGGTTAGTGCCTCACCGCAACTTCCTATTCACCTGGAGATTCATCCCATACCAGCGACGAAAAAGTTGACAAAACTTTCTTGGCGCTTGGCTATCGACTGGTACACTTAAGTTATACTGTTTGGTTATCTCTCTAATATTTACACCATCTCGCTAGCCACCGAACTCTCCTTCCGATCCAGTATCCCCCTCATACCATTGCTCTAGGAAGCATCTACGTCGCAGCCATGTTATCGTCATTTGAGCAACCGGCATCCCCGAGGCAAGAAGGGTTTTTGACAAGTGGTGATATTGCCAAACTCTTAAGGAAGCGTGGTGCTTGGGAGAAGAAGTTTGAGGCGCAAGTGGAAGACTTGGAAGGTACATATTCACGCTTTCGTTAACTGATCATTCCTTGATTCAATGTCTGCAGATATAGCACATAATATCCTCGACCTTTTGATCCAAAGTGCGCAGAATCCATCCGCAAGCACCTCCCCCAGTACGCCATCATCACCCTCACCTCATCTCTCTGGTCGCATGCAATTACCGACTCAAGCGCATCATATTCCCCCACCTATACCCTACAAAGCTGATCAACTCATACGATTGAAAATCGCCATGCGTGAGACAGACCACCCGCCCAGACCCCGACAACCTCTCGGTAGTGCCGATCCGAGTGCACTATACGGCGGAGATGACATACCTCTCCTGGGCCGCAACGAAGGGACCGTTCGTTTCTTATTCGGGCCTCCTGGTGTGGCAGGTTATGGTGTCTAAACTTTCCAATAAATAGCTGGAAGCCTGCATAGTAGTATGTATGTTTCCAATCTTAGCTCTAAATAATTGCGCAGTCAATGCTCAAATCGAAGATTCATCTTTCACTGTTGATAACCAACATATGTTGGATGATGGGTATCAGGAGCAGTCGCACAGGACTGATGAATGGCGGTATAACCATTCCTCCACCAAGTCCACGTCGATGCCATGCATTAGCTATGGGAGGAACTTGTCAGCAAAAGATTGCAGAAACCGTATGTACTCGACATACTCAGTGGTTGGGCCCCGACGAAGAGAATGGAATAGACCCATAGTCTGCCCATCAGTCCTCCAACACGTCGACCCGTCAGCTTTCTCCACATTCGCTCCAAAATTAGAATAGGCCCTTGTAATGTGAAAAATATTGAGACGGTGTGATCAAAACCTCGTCCCATAGTGTACATGGCGCACTCGTGGTACAGACCAGAGGCAATGAAAGTGCCGAACAGCAATCCAAAGTCCCCAGCAATCCACTTGCCAGGGTAACCCCCAAGGACGAGAAAGGTCTGTCGGAGTAATTGATGCCATCGTTTGGACCAGAAAACATGCATAGAATCTGAGGTCCATGGATGATCCAAGACTGGAGGCCAAGATGTAGGAGAGCTGTTTAGCAAGGATACCGCCAACAGTGTAATGAGGTCATAAACCATGCCAAACCCTACAAGTATGGAAGTACCAGTCATCATGTGGATGAGGGTAGACACACTATATCTCCAGATAGGCCGAAGGTTCATATAGAATATGCTTCCGCCCATCGGGGAACCAACACCAGGGAACAACTTGATGGCTGAGTCCAGCAGATCCAGAAGTAGGAAATTCTGTATGAAGGATATGAAGGTAGCACGTAAGAAAGGCACTCGGTCCCGGGGCTTTGTTTCCTTTGGTATGTGCATACCCCGTCCGAATTTCCATTTCAAACCGCGCATTGTATGTATAAGTTCCACTGCGTCGTACAACCATTGCGCGATAAAAGGGTGTCCTGAGTGACTATCAAGAGGAGAATGATCTTTTGCACTTTCTTTGCCTTTCATTATGCCTGGTCGAGTCTCGCCGACCTTAAGCATGCCTTCCTTGTGAAAGGCAAACTCCAAGGACTTGGCGATGGTGAAGCCGGCAAAAAGACCTGGTATGTTCTCAGATCGAAAGGTTTTCTCAGCCTGCAACGGCAAAGCTTTGCTCACTTTGACCCCAATTATAAACATTGAGCTCAGGTATAGTCCAAACGTAGCGGTAGGCGGAAGCCAATATACCACACAAAGCACTCGGAAGAAGAAGCAAGCGAATGAGATGAGTATCCGGTCGGCGAGCAAGGTATGCCATGAATATGAATGGTATGTAACATGCGAGTTGATATGGTGTAGTATGCCATGTAATTGGTATGCGATCCTGGAGATCAGGTATAATGGTCCGCAAGGCTAGACGAGCCCCGAGAGTCAGTCTGAAAGTGTGTTAACCTTCATTATATGAAGCAACAATAAAGCTTACTCCTGGGAGAGCGATAGCTTCATCAGTGTCCTTCGAGGATGGGAGACGCCGGGAACATGTGGCGGTATAGGACCTTTGTCAGCTAATCATGTAATCGGGTTACGGCCCGAGTTAATACTTTCAAGAGATAACGACTCCTTAATTTCCATTGCCATACATTAGGACCGCAACATGATTACCTCCTTTTCCTTTCTGAAGCCATCTTCTCATGCTTCGCGATGCGGTTACCTTCCGTCAAGTTGACGCTCTTTGGACGATCTCTGGTACTTTTAATATCTGAGTATGCTCGCCAGTGTTCTCGCCTACCCCGTTCATTGCCCTAAAATAGTACCGAACCCAGATTTATGGCCAACGTGATTTGTTGGACAGTAGCAGGGATCTTGTTTGGTCGCAATCGTGCTACATCGCCTATTCTGAGTCTAGCTCTTTTAGCTTGGGTATGTGAGAGGATAATACCAAAGTTCACTGTCACTTAATCTTCCGCTCCAGACTCTTGGATTGCGACATGGCGAGTACGCTATAATAAAATCACCCACCGAAGGCAAGACAACTAACTGGAGCCTAGCCCTGGATGCGGACCACATAAGGTGACGAACCCACGTTCAAATGTACGCCTTGATTCTCCTTTGTTCAAGTTAATATTCTGGTGCTTATGCTAAATGCTCAGATTTGATTTGGTGACGTTGACGCCCTGTCTGAATAAGTGCCATAGACAATGCAACTCGAGGGTTCATCCAATCAGGACAGCTTCCTGTGACCTGTGGATTGTTTTTCTCCCTCGGACATAGCACAATCGTCGTTGCTGTCGTGAGTCTTTCGCATAATAGACTGTATCTGAGATTCATCGCAAGCAGACTGTCGCTATTGCTATCTCCTCAGCTGTTTATGAAAAAATGCATGGCGTAGGGAATGTAGGAGGCATTGTCGGTACACGCGATAATATTCCGCCTTTACTACCCTCAACTTATATCTTCCGTCTCTGCAGGGGCCGCTGTCAGTGGATCGTTCCTCTTTATTATCGGGCTTGCAAATACGTTAATATTGTGGAGAATAATCAAACAACGCCGTGAAGTAATCGCTAGTTCTGCAACCAGCAACGAAGACCAAAACTGATATGTTTCAGGATAAACTCAGGTCGAAGAGACGTGCTGCAGGTGAAGATGTCCCCAATCTAGACCACGACCCGAGGCACTCTCATATGCTCATGATGAGAATATTGGGACCCCTCATTACTTTCGTTAATCGTCCGTGGAAGGTGAGGATCATAGTTAGCTTTCTTGGTGCGCATGATGGTGATTCAGTGTAGATGTATCCTGTCGGCCTGTTGTTTGGGTTTGGTAGAGTCTGCTAGAGTGATTAGATGTCGTTCCTGATTTGCTAAGTGCCTGGTGCAGGATTTGATACAGCATCCTCTATTGCCTTACTTGGAGTCTCTGCCTTAGCCAAGAAAAACACGGACGGCAAACCATTGACTTCTAGTCACATAATCATCCTCCCGGTGAGTCATGAATTATCCAATGCCCGTACAACACTAATAATATAATCACAGCTTCTTTTCACGGCTGCAATGACCCTGGTTGATTCGGTCGATTCCATACTGATGCTGTACTCTTATTCTGGCTTTCCAGAACGTTCGTGGATATTGTTCGAAAAGTCCGATGTGCCAAATTCGGTCGTCGATCAAAGCGTCGTAAAGGCACAAAGCGACATAACACAGAAGCCAGAACACCCACAGAGTTTGGATGGGACCCCATCACTGCAGACCATTACGGATAAGTCAGAGCCTGAGTCTTCGCCAAATCCGGACCAACTGTCTACAACTGCTCCGAACACCACCACCCCTGTGGATATGAATATGGATAGCCGTACTGTGACGGATACGAGGGCGAAGATGAATGTTATGTCTGGGCTCAGCATAATCTTGACCCTGATGAGTATTCTTGTCGCGTTCAGGTAACTTTCAGCTAGTTCTCATAAAGTTCACCTTGACAGAGTTTGAACAGCATATCACTGATCACGATAATGGGGCTGATCGAGGAGAGCTGCCGTAGATGTCGTGCGGCAGCCGAAGCAAAAGATGGAGGTGGACTTGCAGGTAGCTGGTGGCGAGGCTGGGCAAAGGTGGGTCCACATTTGATTCCAACGAGCTATATCTAATGATACTACATAAAGGCCAACCAGAACTCGGGATACATAGGAGCAGCTATTGTTGGCGGGTTCCTTGCAATTGTAGTAGGGTGGTATACATATAGGTGGGGTAGGCGCAAGGTGATGGGCACGCGCAAATGAGGCCGAAAGTTGCTTTCCACTCAGTTTTGGTATGTATGTAATTCTAAATTGAACTCATCCTCTCTATAAAGACCGATTTGAGGAACTGCCTCGCCCCTCATATTAGCTTCAAAATTTTAGGAGGTCAAGATTCCATGCTTCTGGTATTAGAGGGTGGATTCTAGCGAGGACCTACTGGATTCATATCGGTATCGGGACACAGCAATGGATATGGAAAGTCCGACCGGGCCCATTAAACTCAGTCTCCCGTTGGTATGTATCCTTCTACAGCTGCGGAGCGCGCCGCGTCGTTGGGTATGAAAGGGATATTTGTAAATCGAACCGGGGTGAGGTGAAGACTTGAAGAGGCTCACCGCGGAGAAGTCTAACACTGCTGCAAGCTTGCGTTAGAAGCCAGCTATGAGATTACCCGTAAATTGGCTGCAAATTACTGATAGGGCTATCATCTCCACAGTGGCGATTCGTAAACACGTTTCCCTATTTGCGTGGACACCGGGTCATTATTGAGTACGTGGGAATGAGGAGCTTGACTACCGCCTTCACTTTGACCATATATATTTTGAAGGCTCGTGTGTCTCCTATAGTTGGCCAGTCTTTGAACGTCCTCGAGGCTGAGGCAGCCGTAAGATATAGGCAATGATGTCGCCACTCGTACGTGTTCACCGGTGCTGGGTTCAGGCGGTTGAGGTGAGGATGGGAAGCAGAAGCTTCGTTTAGTAAAAATGCCCTAATACGAGAGAACGTAAAAGCCAAATAGCGGGTGCACGCCGCAGATTAGTACAAGTATCCATCTAAAGTTAGCTGTGAAGGTGGGGACATGGCTCGGACATCGCAACAGCCAACTTTTGGACCATTAGTGCCA
>QLOJ01004349.1:0-19953 GCA_003313625.1 Tricholoma saponaceum
TTCTTCCGTGTCCAGCCGGCGCGTAACCATGGGAAGCAGATCCAATGAGACGGCATGAAATATTACATGAGCGTCGTGCGGTGTCCGGACACGAAGTCCAGTGCATGTTGGACGTTGCATAGCGGAGAGTGCAAATCGAATAATGACACAAAGGATGGGTATGAACACGCGCGGTTTGCGAATTGGGCCCAACTTTATACCGGAGAACTGCAAGTCAGTGCTTTATGATGATCATTGGGAGCTAAGGTTAACGTTTATTGATCCCTTCAAATAACGCAACAGGCTTTGTGCAAGAAAGGGCTTGTTTTGACGAATGACAAATGGGGATGGTAGAGGTGCTGTGTACCAGATGTGATTCATATGATCCTGTCAAGCGCTGAGGCCTGAGGAACACCACGATACTTAAATCGACAGATGTGATCAAGAACGAATTAAGAATGTAATCCATTTCGTCATTATTTTGGCATGCGCGGAAATTGTCCTTTGGCTAGTGAACGCTAGCAAGCTGAAGTTCTGCGTACCCAAAGTTGACGGTTGAACAGAGATGGAAGGACTGCGGTTCTTGATAAATTCGCCATATGAAGACACTTGATAACGGAACCCTTGATGGCGTTAGTTTGGACATCCTCGGTACCAATGATAGCTAGTTGCTGTTGAAGGCTAGACGGGGGTAACTTTAATGTTTAAACTTTTTTGGTGTAGAAAGGGCGGCCTGAGAATGTTGAGATCGACAAGCAGGGGTTCGGAAATCAACGAAATCCATGGATAGATGTAACACCAGGGTCAAGCAGCAAGCAATGAAACTAGGGCGGAACCTGCAGGAGAGTATCGCTTGATGGCCGGAGACGTCGATGGGAGGATTTGTATTAGATGAGCTCTCACCGGCAATCTGCAAACAGGTACATGATGATGTGAATATGATTCGCATGAGACGCGAAGCCCCGAAGTCAACCCTGGTCACTACGATCATCATAATTTTTAATGGGGCTGTTCTAGAACCCACTGCACTCAGAGATATGTGACAAAAACGCCTCCAACGTATATAGTAGTAAGGTCCGTCGTTTAGAAGCTGGGAAGGACGTAAAAGCTGTGGTAACTTACCAAAATGATGAAGGTGTTATCCGAGGACGTTATGGCCTTGTCCTGTAAAGTTCGGATATGTGCATTGAAAGTTACTGAAAAAAAAAAACAGCATTTCCGGTCCGGGGATCCAACACAGCCACCTGGGGATTTGATGATCACGTGCGGAATAATTGTTGACTCGGTTTGGATGAAGCAGATCCATGACTCTGACTTGTTCTCGCCTTGGAGTTTTTTCTTCCACACGTTGTTTTCTGAGATCCTATTCATTTTCGTTACAAGCGGAACACAAGACCAGTATGTCTGTACAACAACCTCCTTGGAAATTACCTGAAAGACAGGCGGACGAACCTGTTCTGAGAATATACAATTCTTTGACACGCACAAAAGTCAGTGCTCCGATTCTTGTTGCATCGGACGCAGCCCTCATTCTTCAATGTAGACCGAATTCATACCCAGGAACGGGCGGCACGTCAAATGGTACAACTGCGGCCCCACCGTCTATGATGCTTCGCACATGGGACATGCTAGGTAAAACTATTCTGAATTAGAGAATGTGCACATTACACAACGACACCTTAGAAACTATGTTACGCAAGACATTTTGCGCCGGATAATGTCTGATTACTTTGGATACGATGTACACTTCGTAATGAACATTACCGACATCGATGATAAGGTGTGCTTGTAATTGCTTGATCTGCCTTCTGCATGTCCTCATAAGCTTCGGAAGATCATTAGACGAGCTCGTCAACATCATCTACTCGATACCTTTCGTTCTGAGACAAAAACAATGACATCTGACTTGATTAATCAAGTACATCTGGCGTGGCTGGCCCATGTACGGGAGCACGTTGCAAAAGGGTTACCGAAGTCTGAGCGTCCGATTGAAGGAGACGAGGAAAAGGCATGGCCTCGTCTTGGTGAATTGATTCAGGACAAAGCTTGGAAACAAGAGTGTGTACGAAGAGACGAAAAATTCGATATGTATTTCTCCTCCGCAGTACGTCTGTGCAATATAAAGTTTCAAACTCTTGATTCACTCACACACTCACAGGCTCGAACTTTGGCAGCTATTCAAAATGCAAAATCTTGCCTGGAGAGCGGAAATTATAGCTCAGAAGCTGCTCATCAACTAATTGATGACTCAAGGGATATCCTGGCGCGATCTTTGGATGATCAAGTCCGTCAATGAGACTTTTTTTGCATCTCTCATTTATTCATTTATTTTACCAGTATCATGCCACCGTAACCGACCCCGAAATATCGCGTTCGTTAGCATCATATTGGGAGGGCCAGTTCTTCCATGACATGGCCCGTCTTGAAGTACGCAACCCAGACACTCTCACTCGTGTCACAGAGTACGTTCCAGAGATCGTGGCCTTCGTAGAAGGGATTGTTCGGAACGGATATGGTTATGAAGTCGAAGGAAGTGTGTACTTTGACACACAGGCTTTCGATAAAGCGGATGGTCACGATTATGCAAAACTAGAACCTTGGAGTAAAGGTAATCGAGAGTTGGTAGAAGAGGGCGAAGGTATGATTCATTTTACCTGACAATCCCATCGCTTGACTAATGATGTAAAATGTTGTTGATTAAGGTTCGTTATCGAGCAAGGCTACAGGCCGTCGATCCTTGTCCGACTTCGCACTATGGAAGGCCTCAAAACCGGGAGAACCTTCTTGGCCTTCGCCGTGGGGCCCCGGTCGACCTGGGTGGCATATTGAGTGTTCTGTCATGGCTACTGCCATCCTCGGCGATAACATGGATATCCACTCTGGCGGTATCGACCTTGCGTTTCCCCATCATGACAACGAGATGGCGCAGTCTGAGGTAAGTCATTATCTCAAAGATATGTCAGCATTCATGGTTCCGTCCTAGGCATACCATAATTGCGCCACATGGGTCAATTACTTTATCCATACCGGTCATTTACACATTGAAGGGCTTAAAATGAGCAAGTCACTCAAGAATTTTATAACAATAGATGTCTGTCTTTTTCCGTTATCACCCAAAAAAAAAACTTACGGCATACCATGATCTCCAACAGGAAATTTTACAGAAGTACACTGCCAGGCAGTTACGGCTTGCCTTCTTGACGCAGCTCTGGAATGCAAAAGTGGATTTCTCGGAGTCTCTAATGACCGGCGAAGTCCGCACGATTGAGCTTACACTAAATGTCGGTCAATTTTCCTTATGCGGATCACTGTGATTTTACAGGATAAAACTCCTTGTAGAACTTCTTTACTACGGTGAAAGCTCTAGTGAGCCAGGAGCGCGCAAGCGCGAAGACCGACGGTTACCATCATTATGAAGCCCCAGAACGAGACCTGACGTCAAGGTTAATTCTTTTTTAGTGTGAATGTCCGTATCTTGATTTCTTTTCGTCATTTCACTAGCTTCCATGAGAGCCAGTCCGCTTTCCGTGTCTCGCTTTGCGATTCGTTTAACACCCCAGAAGCCCTTAACATCCTCCGAGATCTTGTGTCGAAGACTAACGTATACATCAACTCTCGGGGTAAGAACCTGAGCGTGGTTGTCGTGGAGAATGTGGCACGGTGGGTCGGCCAAATGCTGCGCATGTTTGGTCTCGGGGAAGGCGAGAACTCGGAAATTGGATGGGGACAGGAAGATCATCATGTTGATGGAACTGTCAATGTTTGTCTTTTTTGTTATTTACATTTGCAGCTTCTCACCTATTGTGCATGTAGCGGGAAGAAGTTCTCATGCCTTATCTTAGGACGTTATCATCATTCCGAGATGGTGTCCGAGGTCTGGCGATGGGCAAGGGCGATACTGCGTTGAAGGATATTTTAGCGCTCTGCGACAAGCTCCGTGACACCGATTTAGTTCCTTTGGGCGTTGCATTGGATGATCAAGAAGGTAAGGGTCCAGCGTTCTACACATGACTCATCATCTCTCATCATTGAGATTACTTGACAGATGGAAAAGCTCTTGTGAAATTAGTTCCTCCGACGGAGTTAATTAAAGCACGGGATGACAAGCGCGCCCTGATAGAAGCCAAAGCCGCAAAAAAGGCGGTGGCTGTGGAGGCTGAACGACTCAAACGTCAACGAAAGCTGGAAAGGGGTCGCGTCCCTGCAACGGAATTGTTCAAGCCGCCCAACGTGCCAGAAGGGATATATAGCGCCTGGGATGACCGGGGGTTACCTCTTTCAGATGGAGAAGGGAAGGAGTTGAGCAAAAATCAAGCAAAGAAGGTACAAAAGGAATGGACAGAACAGATGAAGCTCCATGAAGAATATTTGGCTTGGAAGAAAGAACAACCTGCATAGACATCGTACTATTGCTAACACATACATCTTTTTGTTTGTCAAGTTCTACCAGTCGCACGCACTAACAACTAATTTGCATATGTTTTCCAAGCCCACCTGGTCGTCTGAATCAAACCCACCCACGGCAAGACAGTCTAGATCAAATACGCCCACAACTTCCCCACTTCCGTCGTTTCGTATCAACGGGCATACAATCTCGCTTTTTGTGTCTCCATCACATGCTATGTGACCCGGGTACTTTTCGACTTCTTCAACTAGTACTGTCTTCCTTTGAAGATATGCATCGGCACAGACCCCTCGACCAGGGCGGGTGTTGATAAATTGACATGCAGGCTTCCCACAAAATGGGCCTAGCAACAATCTGTTCAATTCAAATTCGGTTGCTGTTGTACCACGAGGGAAAAGGTGTGAGTCAATATAAAAACCTGTGGAAAGGGAAACGATCAGTCGTATGGATATATCATTGTGTGACTAAACTCACCACACCAATTGACTGCTTTGGTGTCATCATTCCCAAAATATGCAGGGAAGGCGAGGAGAGAGTTGAATATGTGAGAAGACGTGTTCGCTAGGTTTGTAACCTGTCGCTATTTCTAAGCAGTTGTTGCACATCAACATGAATCGTAGCCCGAGGTACCTACCCAGTTTCGTTGTCCATCGAGAAGCAGACTGAGTTGATCATGGACGTGATCCCAGAACTCAACCTTGGTTTTTATGCTTGCTCGTAGTTTCAGTCTCGAGAAGAGGAACCCATGCTTTTACTTACCTCTCTGGAACAAGCGAGGTGTCAGCGTGCGGCATGGTTAAGCAGGAATGTGACTGATGAGATTAGATTAGATCTTGGAACGATTCAAGTTCAACTTGAACTTTCGAGTCGTTTTAACTTTTCGTTACCAATCATTACGCTCCAAAGAAAACATGGCGCCCTACCTCGAGACAGTTAAAGTAAGAATGTTTCTCTGTTGTGATGGTCAATATAAATTGGGTTCCATTAGTCCTTTGCAGATGTGCCAATCACCGATGCTGGCGTCGACACCCTTGCATTTCTGCAGGCCTCCCAAGGCCTTGTAGGCCTCTTCGGTATGCAATTTAACCCTCTGTAAAGTGTCTGTTGTCAGCTTTTTGTCTTCAGATCTTCTCGGATCGGCTGCATTTACTGTTGTACAGAGTGATTTGAAAGGCAACATTGTGGTGAGATTGGCGCAATGATTATAAGTTATCATACTCATATGTTGTTAGAAAGTCAAAGCTCGTTATGATGCGGCGCCGACTCAATCTGCTACTCTTGAACAACTTGTACTGAATGAGAAGAGCGAGAAGAAGCGCACTGCAACGGAGGGCTTGATGTGGCTCCTTCGCGGACTATCGTTTACTTGCAGAGCACTTCAAAATGCTCAAGCGAACCAATCTACGGAGCTTGCGGCCGCATTCATTCAGTCATACGAGGGAACCCTAAAGAAATTCCACAATTTTGTGGTGAAAGGCGTCTTCACGGTGAGTATCACCGCTCTCCATACATATTTAACTCACATGTATACGTGGCGATATCAGGTTGCTATGAGGGCTTGCCCATACCGTGATGACTTCTACACTAAGCTTGCCGCCGATCCAAACGGAGGTGATCCTGCACCACAGGACAAACTGAGTGCGGAATTGGACAAGTGGCTCAACGCCTTGGACGCCATTGTAACGCGGATGGAAGCGTTTTATGAGAAGGGTGGTCATGGTAAGGGATTTTAGAATATTCCCCACCAAACTCTTCAAGAGTTTTGGTTGCTAGAAGATGCACGCCAGTTCACCGGTCAGATCAGTCGACCCATGCTGACCACTCTAGAGTGCAGCTTGTTTCTAGTTTTATTGACCAACAACAAAAGCAGTGGCGACACATAAGTACAGGCTAGAGCGAGAAGTTGAGCTGCAACCGACCCATATCCAAACGGATTGCGAGTCCCATATATCAGTTAACTTACATGGGGACAGTAAGTGAGAGGTTGGCAACATATTTGTATGCGGGGTGTTCGCGAAGGCATTCAAGTTGTTGAACATGCATAAGTAGAATGACGATCTGGCATTGATGTCATCTGTTCAATTGCAACAGGCTAAAGATCATCGTGTAGATCTGCGGAATCTTACCCCGTCCGAGTCGACATCGATGTCGCAACCCGAGTGCCAGGTAAAAAAAAAAACACTTCATGTCCGGGTCGAAGCAGGGCTAGCACGTTTAGGGTAAGATGGATTTATGATTTTGTGGCAATCGAAATAATTTTCTAGTTGTTCCTTTATGGGACTATGCTGGTAATTATCCTATCCTATAACAAAAACCATGTGCAGAGAGAAATCAGAGCTTGAACTTGAACATCATTTTCAATGGGTCGTCATCGAGTTCATCCTTCATTGATCATTGATATGCGTAGGGTTGTAGGTGCTAAACATTTATCGTTATTGAGAGGGTTCAATGGAAACAGTATGTACGTTATCGAAATTATGTCCATTCCACGTACTTAACGGTTTACGCAAGTACGTAGTACTCGAGTCGGAAGGATTAACAATTCGGGCTACCGCTTTCGTAGAGCGAGCTACAAACTTGCTTTGAAAACTCACTCATCTCGATTAGGTGTGTCGGAGTCAGGACGACACCTGGCATCCTAACTTCGCCAATACTTCCTTGCTACTGATTCGTAGAAGGCATGAATGGAGGCGGTCACTGCGCAAGAAGCAAGTATGGCCGGGAAGCTCATTGTTGAGACAGATGTGGCACTTATGGCACTTGCAAGAGACCAGGGCGCGGTGAATGATCCTACGTGCCAAGCTTTCAAAGTGCATACGGGTGTGGGCATGAAGGGAAGTTCTTACCAGATATAGGTATGATAGGTATGGGGAAAGCAGTATATAATAGCGGTGCTGCCAGGACAGGGAACACGATCATCGCTGCTATGCCTATAGTATCCCAAAAGGTCCATGGAGATACATCTTCCGTGGTATGACCAGTGGAGTCTATAGATGTGAATGCCTTCTTGAAGGCTTGAAATCTACGGGACTTACTCATTTGGGTAGGATACTACACGCAAGGGGGTGAGGGCTCAGGGCTTCAAAGATCTCGTTGATGAGGTTATACGATGTATGGGGCGTGGCTTCAATGCGGCGTCATCACGTTTGTGGAAGTTAAAACATGCAGTTCTTTGGAGCCCCAAACAGGTAATATCAGGGGCCGAGATGGAGCTGCAGTGATTAAAGTCATCGCACGTTCGTGTAGCAGCTTTCCCAATAAAGGAATGGTGCTGAGCAACTAGGCATGATAGATGGAACATAATCAACAAAGAATTCGAAGGTACGGTCGGCGGTAGTCCTAGAATCTCGCATCGATAACCCTGAACACGCCAGTTATAAAGCTGTCGATAAGTAACGAAAGACCTCAGGAAAGTCATATGGGTATTAATATTAAACATCCTGATAGTTCTATGCACTTGCAAGAATAAACGTTAGCTTGTTGACGCCGAAGAAACAAGATAAACTCACAAAATAGTAATAAATATTTGAAGTCTCCACCTCAATAAGTTGCCAACGGAACGTCCTCTGCATGCACTTCAGGCGTACAGTATTGCTTTTCAGCGCCAGGTATTTTGGGCCATTGAAAGCAGCTCATCTATCGTCGTATTGTTTTGGTTGCTTCTCTCCAGGATTGCGATCGATCACTCATCCTTCTTCACGACGTAGGGAAGGAGATCTGAAACAAAGATTGGTGGAATACATCAGGGTTTGCATGGCCCAGTGAGATAGGGGTAGAGCTCCTATCTCTGAAGCATCGGCAGGGATAGCTCGCCTCCGTGATAATGTCCCAGAATACTCAAACAGCATCTACAAGAGTAGCATCCTCAACTCTAGAATTACAACCAGCAGTAGCAGCCTGGGCCATCCAGTGTTTATGTCATGGCGTTTCACTTCCCATTGTCCAGTAAGCTGCCTCGAGTAAACACCAGGGTTGGGATTGCATGACTTGGGATACAGTAAGCATGTCTTTGAACATTGGATGGCTTCAGCTGAACCTCGAGAGTCCAACCCTAGTTCACACCGAAGAATGGCCTGTTAAATGAGATGAAAATATGAGGAATTGAGACAGGTATCGGAATTGCCCACCTGTAGTGAACTGCACCATGTGATCTATGACCTTGACACAGAGCTGTGCGTGTCCTCCAGTTCAAAATCCATGTCCAACAACCTTGCTCGTGTGGATTTCTTGCCTTTCGACCGAGAAATGCTTGTCTTTAACAGCGGCAACTCCATCTGAGGAGAGGGTTCCAGCTGAGCCGTACGGATCTGTGGATGAGAAGGTATGTATGCTTTCGGGGAGTCCGAAAGATTTCCCCGCTGACCTGAATGCCACAGTCGAGAGGCGGAAGGTGGTCGCGTAGAATATTTACTGGCTTTCGGAGTTGCAGAAGGATCGCCCTGGCTAGCATTCGTAGCAGAGGGTTTGGCCGTGTGAGGCACGTGGTAACTGGTTGGTTGGGATACGGAGGGGCGGAGATATTGGCTTTCATGGCCAACAGCGCAGTGATCTCCAACGCCTTTGTTCCATTGTACATGGCCCACGTCATTCAGCTCCAGGCCATCATGGGGATACTCTGCCTCTTCCCTATCGCTGTAGGAAGAGCTGAGGCTATCGAAGGACAGCCGTGCTATGATAGTGTCCCGTGTGGAGGCAGCAATTGGTAGTGCGGTGAGAATTGATGTTAGTGAGGGGGAAGAAGCAAAACGATTATGCGTTTGGTAAGATGGTCTATCTGGCGCGGGGGTTACGCTAACAAACGGAAAAGATTGGGCAGACACATTGGAGTCCTTGAGAGATGGAGGGGGAAAGAAAGAAAGGTGAGATGCAGGGATTCGGCGTATTGTTCCGACGTGTTCATTAGACAGTGACTCTTTATCTGTATCGCGAGCCGCAAGGACATCCGCCGCCTCCATTGGGTTTGAAGATTCCTCTGACGGAGTAATAGAGATGAGATTGTAGTCGGCCTGTAGCTGAGGGGCGCGAGAAGCCTTTTCCAGGGGTATATACAAGACTTTACGGAAATGAATGGAATCAGACGCCCATAAGTGATTGGCCCGTCGTAGATCTGCCATGCTGATACCATACTTGAGCGATACACCGGCTAAAGAGTCCTTGGAGTCTATCTGCGGGCAACTTCAAATGCCAGCTTAAGATGCAAGACAATACATGGCATACCTCATGCACCAGAACATATTTCTCTTCAACAGACAGAGAAGATGCGTCACTAGTATTGTCGGACTGAATGGAAGGTGCATCAACCAAAGTCCCTACTTTGACGATACGGGATAGGTGTGGTCGTGTAATACCTGGGTCGCCCGACCCATTGGCCAACCCAGCACTGCGGAGAGGGTGCAGATGCCCACTGCTAGTGTCCCCATATGAGTATGCTTCGGTTTGGGAGCGAACATGTCGTCTGAAGAGAGCGTCACGGGAGACTGCACGATATGAGTGAGCCACCGCGACTGGGGACTCGGATGGGCCCAAGTCTTCCTGTGCTTCCGCAAAGGGGTTAATGGAGAAAAAATCTTGGGTATTCACTATAGGCGAATGCCTATGGTCGCTGTCAAGTGCCATGTCATTTGGAATCAGAGGAGAAGTAATGTATAAGGAGAAGTTGAAACTACAACAGTCACACAGTATTTAGTGATCGCCGGACGCTTTTGTAGATGCCGGGTAGATCATTACATCAACACTTGGCTATGTGCTATGTCTATTGCCTTTCACTTCTCGATTTTTTTATGGACGATCCTTCAGCAACTATATCATCTATGTCCTTCCTCTTATTCTGACGGTTTCCATTGGCAGCCGCTGCCCTTAGGTTGTTGATCTTGGCTAAAGCACCTTGGAGTAGTCTCTTCTCACCAAGGCGGACGATGATGGCATGTTTCTTATTCAACGACACCTCCCTGGGTAGCCTGTCTTCGTCCTCCTAAGGTCGAAAATGTCACGGTTATGTACCGGTAGCAAGAAAATATAATCCATGTACCTTTACCGTTGTAGGATAGCCTTTTAAACGCTGGTCCAACACATCATGAATGATGTTCAATGCTTCTAGGTCAGCCTTGGGTTTAGGCGGCTTGCCCTTATCTCTTGCCTTTGTCCATTCGTCTAGGGGTAGAAGGAGCAAACGGACAAGCGAAATTAGCTCCGGCGGTAACTCAAGATCGGACTCAAGGACGAAAACGCTGCGCAAGTCATAGTTGCAACAAATTAATAAACCGTCACAAATATTGGCAGTAGTGCACTTACTCATCACCCCCCTCTTCTAACCACCAATCGATTCTCTCCTGCGAGGACTCCGAGGAGAGAGCTGAATGATGCTGCACGATCACAGATACGGCGATATCTGCACGTATCTCAACTACATCGCCTGGGTTTCCTATCTGACCGTCTGATAAAGGTAATGTATCGACATGTCCATATCGCCTAAGGAGTTCTGCATTTGGAAGATCCCCATAAGTGTTCCACTAAATTCAAGTTAAGCAATATATAGGTCGAGAGAAAATCTGTCATTACAATCTGTTCGCCTGCTTTGATTAGCCGAGTCGTGACCATCTTCAAAGCGTGTTCCTCGTAGAATAATTTTGCCTTTGGAAAGAGGTTTGCATTAGTAGCCTAGATGAACGCCGCGGAACGTACATTCTCCGATCCATATCTTGCATTCAGCATGTCGGCCAGTGGGACCATGGCGATGTCGGACGAGTCATCGATACCAACCCCATCTTCCTCTTCTGCCTCATCGTGATGTGATGCGGATTCGTCTCTTTCGGACCCCTGCGGAACATCAACATCCATTTCGCTTCCACGACTTGTATTCGCGGCTGCGTTTTCTTCCTCGCCTTCTCCCGAGTCCCATTTTTCTACATTGAAACTACGGGAAAGGATCCGGCTACCCATGGTGTGGTACACGTCCAATGAGTAATATACAGGAATTTGCTCTGAAGGAAACAGATCTGGTCGACTCTAAGGATATCATCTATAAGGTGACTAGTATTCAATATAATAATAAAGATAATGACGCACCTGGATAGCAGGAAGTAGCTTTTCCATGTAGGACTGTTCTGCTTCTACACGGCCTAGTTTTTCTGTATGTACAACCATACCTCAACGATATGCATCGCTAAATAGTGTATTTTGATAAACAGACCTACCACCGGCGTTCCTTCCAATTCTTTTAGATCTTCATCGTTCCAAAACATCGGAGTGTCAAAGTGGGTTGGAAGGCTACCTGGGAAGAGAAGTCACTTGCCGTTAAATCAGAAGTAAAATTATTCGTCCGCACCAAGATATGTAGACCACTTTGACGAGCTGCCCATCGCAGCTTCCCACATCATGCAAAGAATCAGACCCACCCACCCTTCATCCATCTTCGTAGTCTTCCACTGTTCCGCTCCAAAACGCGATGGCAATGAAGATGTACGCGTCGATAGGGTTTGGGCACGGGGTATTGTAAAGAGCACATGTCCTTCCTGTACAATCCGTAAAACGTTTCAGAATTCGTGGAGGATTACGTGAAAATTGTATCTATGCATAATTTGAACGCACAGGTATGTTCTTCACTGCAATAGCGCCCCGTCCGCCCTCGGATGGAGGAAAAATGGTGAGATCCATTGAAGACAAGTCGATAGAACCTCCGTTAGCTTGAAACCAATTCAGAAGAGACCTGGACTCGTCGTGAATACGTGTATCTGGCTCCATAGTAGGTGCGAAGTTGGGAGTCGTATTCAAAGATGTAGACTATCGTTATGTAATCCAACCAATTTCTTGAAGTTAGGTCGCTTCAAAAGTTTGCGTTATAGGTCGAGCTCATCCCTGTTTCGTGGATGGAGGAGTCTCTATAGTTCTGTTTGAACATGACAACCCAGGATCTTCTGCAAGCAAACTACGAGAAGCTCTTGGAACAGTACACCTGCAACTTGGAAGGCGTTCTTACATTACAAGCTACTCTGATCCGCGATATCTTGCCTTCTATCCAGGATGAACTGGAACTTGGCCCGGAGGCCACGGAATGGGCGAAGGAATGGTTAGAAGATACATGTGCGTTCTTGCTGTCTCCACGAGAATTAAATTTACGTTGACATCATCATCGAAGACTCGGTTTTCCGAATATCTAGAGTAAGGTCAGTTTCGATAATCACGCAGAACTAGATTATCATTGCCTTTCGACTCTAGCGCAATGATTTTACGAGGTCGTTTGCAATGGAATCCATCCGAAAGAATCTGCTCTGGCGTCTTAAAAATATGTGGCCTTTGGATCCTCTTCAGCCAACCCCAAATCTGCACTGTCTACCGGATGCTGTTCACGATCGATTTGGGAGACCCATCCTTGTGATTGAGGTGATGGCCGTCGAAACGGCCTCCGATACTTTCAGACTCCATATCATTCAGACGTTTGAGCGTCTTCGATGTCATCTGAAATGCCTCAATGATGGAGAAAACCCTGGTCCACGGCCACCAATACTTCAATACGTCATCCTTCTTGACTTGAAGCACCTGTCATTTAGAGATTTTGTGAGATGAACCTCCTTCTATAGTTTCTCAGAAGAATTGCTAACCGAAGGAGATTAGAACATCGAGCTTCTCTCATGGACCCTTCGGGAGATTGTCCCCCGGTTTCCGGGTATGTTGGCAGGAGGTGAATAAGCCTTTTCAATGTCCAAGAGGAGTCCGCAGTTTACAGAAGCCTGATTTGCAGTTTTTATGCTCAATTATTCTTGGGCTCATGCCGGATTGTGGAGTGTAATCAAGTAAGTGAAAGACAGTAATATTAATTGCGCAATTTTATATGTATGCTTTCAGGCGAGTTTTGCCACAGTCAGCTCTCTCGCGAGTGTTTTTTCCGACGCAAGAGGAACTGGTCCAATACTTTACACCTTCATCTTTGCCGAAAGGTTAGAGAGCAGCCTTATCATTTTTCACAATGCTGATTGAGAGTTCAATAGACTATGGCGGAAATTTGCCTCCTTTGACTTGTCTGAATGATCCCCTCTGGTTGAGTGAAACACCATCACCCAGACCGCAAGGTCCAAGTCAACCATGTGACTTGCTTCCTGCGTATCAGCCTCCTTCTCCTACCATGAGTACTTCATTATCCTCAACCTCACCTCTGAATCCTTTTTTTGGCTATCCTGCATCTTTACGACTTGGCTTTACCTCTCTTCAGCACGGACGTCGCAGAAAGCGAGATCTTGCTCGGACACTTGCACTTCTCTTTTGGATTCGATGGCGAAAGCACCTCATTGTTGGTCTATTACTCGCCGTCTGTGCTTTTGCAGTCAAGCTGGTCATGAGGCGAAGGTTACTTCATTTCCCAAAAGGTTCATTGGATTGGAGAGCACTCTTGTCCTCCTCAAGGTTCAGTCATCGACTGGTATATCTTCGCCAGAGATGAACTAGCCTTCGCATTACCCTATTAGGTGGTGGAGTCGACCACTATCCAAGTAGATTCTAAGTCGATTATGTCTGGTAAAGTTCTGGGTTAGAAGTTGTCGTGGGTGATATAATTATTTTGTTCGGGTCCTTGTGTAAATCTATACGAAATACTCCGGAATCTGTATAAATTAGATTCAGTGATGTCGTCATTGGTGCAATCAGGCGTTATTACTTTGCTCCCACCTTGAGTTTGGTTACTAGGTCCATCGGTTTCGTTCTCTGGCGCGGCTTCAAATACATTGAAATGCATGGAACCTCCGGGGCTAATCTCCAGGATACTCGCAGAGTTGCCACATCGATAACAATAGTTAGGCGCCGACCAGACCGTTGAGAGATGCTTGTCGAAGAGGGAGGCAAAGCCCTCCATACAAAGCTGATGCGCACGAAGTATGTGTGACATCTTGTTTTGGTCAAGGAACTTGTGAACAACGCCCGATCCAAATGTATAGCCAGCTCCACTACCGATCACGGATAAGTAAATCGCCCAAGTAGCATGCGAATCGAGAGACAACGAACCGAGGTGATATTGCAAAGTCCTCCTTTTCTGGGTCAGGATCAGACCAAACAAGGTCAGCCATTGGGCCCTCGTGAGGTATTTCTACATCCATTTGAGGTGCAAGATACAAGCACGGGGAGAGTTGTCATACCTCGAAACCGATCCACAACTTTTATTTGGTCTATTGAGTGTATTGAAGGGGAAAGGCCTGCTGCGCAGTCAGTAGTACAATCATAAATGAAGCTTGCATACAAGTACCTCCATGTACGCAAAATATCCGGTCGTCAATTACCACCGAAAGTGTGAGGAAGTCAAACATGTCCGTGAAATACGTCCAGACATGAGATGATCCGTATTTCCGAACGCATTCTGTATAGAAACCATATGTCTGATAGATGGTTATGAGAAAGCCATTAACCGACAGGAACAGGTCAGCGACAGACTTGAGTAACTGCTCTCGATTCATGGTTTCCCCTTATAAGCTGAACTCGGTCGGGATAACGCAGCTTTAAACAAGTCAGAAGGGAGATAGTCTCAACACTGAATAATCCCCGATCCACATAATCGCCTAGAAACGGACGGAAGTTGAATGAGCTTCATTGATGTTGCCGAACACACGACAAACCTAGGAATAGATAATTCGTATTCGGCGCGTAACCTCCGATTCGAAAGATCTCTATTAGGTCATGAAACTGACTTGAGTTACTGATTAGAGGATGTAGTCATCGGGAACTCCAGTTAATGACTCACCCATGAATGTCACCGACAACCGTAACTGGTGCATTAACGTGAACCACATTAGACTCCCTCATAAGTACCTCCTTCGTCTTTTCGCATATTTCACGTAAAAGGAGTTCATGTAAGAGTTGTTTGTGAAGTAGTCGTTCAATGCATGCGTCGAGGTCGAAAGGTGCCATGTTTAATAATATATTATTATATCGTCAACCTCCGATGGTCGACCGTTGCTTTGGTTCTGTTTGGCATCGACCTTGAATTTCAAATACTTTCAAGTTTCCATTTCTGGAACTGATCCACCTCAACTTGACATGACCCTCAAAACTTGTTTGTCAAACAAGCTGAGAGTCTCTTCCTGTCGTAACACTTCTATTCTCCAAGAAGTTGCCACTTATCCTGCACTCGCTTTTTTTCTAGTGCCTTTACGCGCTATTCTAGCCGTTGTCGATCTTGATTCCCTCTTAGCCCATGGCATCGCGATTTCCCCGCAGCCTCCAAATTTCAGGCGTCCCAACCTGTGAATGTTCTTCACGCACGTATTAATTCTTGCTTCGGCATTGACTACTCGTCTCTCGCGGTATCGTTATTAATCCTTGATCTGTCTCCGCACGTGTGACACGATGGCTTTAGGCATTAGAGCTGTCGTAGGCTATCGTCGTGTCATCCGCCTGCAGCTTTTAATCTGTAATGCGTTCTCGTTCTCTGGCGCCTCAACTCCATCTGCCTCCAAGGCTAACATTTATGTACATGGTTTTTTCTTAACCTTGTTCGGAGTGCCGGGTTCCAACTTGCAAGTTCTTACTTTGTTTAATGACCGGCCTTTCTTCATCGAACCTTCAATTGCTCAGCTAACTCACTGTCTAGAAGTACCCTCGAAAATCGGAGGTCTCGTTTGGTAGGCTTTTAGCAGGCAACAAGCCCTGGATAGCAAGCTTTACGAGAAGAATCAAAATGTGAGCGTTTTACTAGTTCTAAGGTCTGCCCCGATGACCCATCGCATCTCCCCATAAGCTTAAGTATCGCGATCGTTTACGCTTGTGTATTTGATATTTATTCTGACCTAACCTTTTGCGGTCTCTAAATTCTCGACACGGGCTACCGAACTAATTCTTGAAGGCACGCCATCTCCAGATTCATCATCCAGTCTTACCAAAATTATCTCGAGCTAATAAATCCATGTCCATAGTACCCGGTTCACCCGATCTGGCAGATATCCTTTCACGTATTCTAATTTCAAAAGCTGATGTTCGACCCGGATTAGTTAGAGAACTCACGGGTTTATATTCGCAGGACTATAGCTTTGCAGGTCCCGAACACTTGGATCATCACGCGTAGCCGTAATGCCTTGGGTGGCGGAAGCTTCCGTCGTTCGGGACCCAAAAAAGATCTCAACACCTGTTCACTAAATCTAATCGACTTCTCCCCGATACTGCTAAGCTTATGACACCTGGGCGGCTCCGGGCTATTAAAGGTCGAAAGCTACCCTTCCCTCAAACACCCCTCGTCTAATCATCCCGCGCCTCCGCCACAACATTCAATCCACATCGACCTACGGTTTGTATGCATCAGTCGCGCACATATCCCTTTGACCCCAGCTACTCTGGTGCACAAGACCCATCGAATGAGGCCGGAACACAGTTTCCGACGTCTGCGCCGCCATACCACCGGGGCTTCAGTCAACAGCCAGGCTCTGGTCCTTATTATGTACAAGGAGACGATGACGGTACGGGTTGCCGTTCTATCTATTCTTGTCTTAATGTATTGAAGTGGCCACTAGTCACGCAACCAAATGAATATTACCGCAGCATGACCCCAATCATGTCACAGTCTCACCGATATACAAGTAGCGGAGGTGATCCACGATACTACGAATCGGCGGGTGGCGGGAGCTCTTCATCCCACATGAACTATCCCCCCCAATCTTCATACCATCCGCCTCAATATTCACCTGCAACGGAGCACCAACGTTCACATCACACTGGCAAGCATTCTAATCTTGTAGAAACACAGTTCATCCCAACACCATCAGAGATTGCACACGCATATACCAATTATTCTTCCCGCCAGATTCCTATGTCTCCGCAGTCTTCCACAAACCCGCCGGACATTCCGTTCGCAACGCCCCAGTATCCTTCCTCACGTCCCATAATTTCATCCTCACGGAGTCCTTCACAGCGTCTTACCCGCATTTCGACCAGCCGCCCACGAACTGCACCCACGTCTGGTTCACCCACCACTGGAGCATCGCCCTCTGGAGAACGATTTCCTTGTGAGAAGTGCGGAAAGACGTTTTCCCGATCTCACGACCGAAAACGCCATCATGAGACACAGCATATGGTTTCGCCTGTGATTCATCGTTGCCGATATTGCGAGAAGGAGTTCAGTAGGTGGGTTGCACGTTGACCCTGCGTTTGTATTCCAACTGTCATATTCCCCTAGAGCCGATTCCCTGAAACGACATTTAGACAACGGGTGCGAAGAGATGCCATGACTCCACAACACTGTTTCTGTCGATACGACTTCGCTGTGGTGTGGTTATCCGCTTTAACTTCGAACGCTATAACGACTTGAGCTTGCTCTCAGCTCCCGTCCAGAGTTCTACATATATGTTCTATCCGTCAAGTATGGATTAGCTTCGGTTTCCACTTTCGACATAATTATCGGAGTTCACATGTCTGGATTGGCGGGAATGATGTCCGGACTCAGTTCGAATCACTGTCTAATCTCCGTATAGCAAATTCGCGATGTCGCAATTTTTTTAATTTGTCAACTCCGAGTCCTTGCTCGCTTCCCCTCTCCGAATCTGATGACTTCAGGTTGGGCGTTTAGCGTTTGCCATGTTTTGGGTCATAAGCTTTTCAGATACCCAATCCCGTTAACTATGATGCGGAAAACAATTTTTTTGTGGGGCTCGGCGACATACGCTTGTTGACGTCTGGCTCTAAATCTGCGGGATCGAGTCTGTAATGCGCTAGTCAAAGGTCAATGGGGCTGAAGAAGTCCATTTCCAACTCGGCTAACTAGTTGAGATCCGGAACAGCGCAAGGACCTAACTAAATATTTGTGGGCTTCCTGGTAGTGGTACCAGTGCAGGTTTCAAATCTGTTAAACAGCATGAATTGAGTAAATTTAATGACAAAAGACCTTTACCCACACCGGAGAAGGCCCTAAAGCCTCTTGGTGAAATATGGGATGATAGCAGTAGGTTACAGAAATTCTAAAATAATGGCAGCAAGAGATGTCCCGACATGATGTGAAGATGACGGGTACAAAGCACAATGCAAAACGACTTATTTGCGTAAGGGTCGGAATGACATCATGACCGAAAAGCAAAGTGTGATTCCTGTCATGACCCTGTCTGTATTGTCGGGAGACCTGAAGTGTAAAGGCGAGGTCCGGCGAAAGCTAACCGCTCTAGGGATCGGCGGAGTAAACTGCATCGTTAAGGGAATTAGTCAAGAGAGCCCGTTGCCCACCTGCTCTTCGTGAGTTTCACTCCGACGTCGTTCAGTATTCTCCTCCCCGACTGAAATTCAGGAAGCCTGCAGTACGAGTGATTAGGAACGTGCTGGTCAGGGACTGAGAGGTACATCAACATGACAAATTCCAGCTTAAGATAAGAGATACATTTACCTAAATTCGCAGTATATACGAAGTGGGCTAATTACTGATCAGACGAGTCGGAGTCGGAGTCAGCTACATTTTTGTCGAGACCCTCGATTTCGACAACTGGAGCTGCCTCGAGCTCGTCGGCGGCTTCCTTGTCTTCTTTGTCCTTCCTTTTCTTGTTGACTTTCTCGATGATTTTGTCAGCCCTGTTGAATATACCGCCAGTAGGTGCACCACATGCCAAACATTTTGGAGTTTTGGCAAACCGCTTGATAGCGCACGCAGAGCAGTAGTAATGGCCACATCTCGTGACAATGGGATCGGTGTAGTGCTTGCGACAAATGAGACAAGCGAAGGGGACGTCTTCGTCATCAGAGTCAGAGTCCGACTCATCGTTAACATCCTTCTTCGCAGTTTCGGCCAACCTGTCAAGTTGCCAGCCAGCAAGATCTGTCATCGCGATTGGGAAGGCAAATGTATTTAGCACATCGTGTGGGAACAATTAGAAAAGATCACATACATGTGCCACGGTCATGCAAAAATTTGCAGGTGTCCCCAAAGCCGCAATAACCGGTTTCTGCAAGCTGTCAGCTGTAGTGCTCGTCATACTATTAATATTGAACTTACCTTTATAGTCCTTACATACATCTGGCTGATAATCAACAATAGTAACGGTCCGAATTGTACTCGTGTTCCTTTGTGGCCCGACTCGCATTGCCTTCGGAACCTCTTTGTTCTTTTTCAAATGACTCCGGTACGCGCCCTGTCCTCGATAGAGCCCATCATCCGGAACTTCCTCCTCCTCGTCTTCATCCCCGTCCTTTTTGCGTCTCTTCGCCATTAACTCCTCTATCTCATCCCCGGCCAATATGTCCAGAGCGGCATTGACATGTGATCCCGACGCGGTCCATTTAACATCTGGGCCTTCTCTTTGAGGAGCATCAGGATCCTCTCGTTCTTCTCGCTGAGTCGCAGTTCGCTTAGTCCCGGCGCTAAGTAGATTTCCACCCGCCTTTCGAGTTGGGAGAACAACCTCGGATTTGGAAGGTGTCAATGCAGTTTGCACGATTTCGTTGGAGGGCGAAGGGGACCGCTTTCTATTAGTTGTTGGGCGAGTTTTTCCCTTCTTGAAGAATGGAACTTTGATACCTTCCGTGGCAGCCATGGCGGTTGTATGCAACAAGGGAAGTTGGTGCTGACTCGGACACTCAGCTTCAAGAGTTGAACTTCGCACGGAATTGCTTACAAAGCAGCT
>QLOJ01004356.1:0-12499 GCA_003313625.1 Tricholoma saponaceum
AGGTTATCATTGATATGTATCATGCTGTCTATAAAGCACTCCATTATTGGTTGCGTAGTAGATGAGTAGTGTCTTTAATGATGTATCCGTCTAGTGTTTGGTGATAATGTGAAACGTCATGTCGACATCTTTTAACAATGTTGTGGAAACCTTCAGAATCCATGTTGGCATAGATGGTGAGTTCCCTCAGTTTGAGCCATGCAATCTGAAGAATGTCGAGTTCCTGTAGGGCGAAATCAGTCACTCTGATTCGCAAAGTATGAAGTTTAGGGAAGGATAGATAATGGAATAGTGGCATGACATTGATGGAAGACAGTGACAAGGACTTCAGCGTTGGTATACGGAGCTTTGACCGACAACAGTTATGTAGGATAGCGGGATATCGCCTGGGATGTGTCACTGCAAGAGCACTGGAGTGGTCCTTTGGTTCAAAATTACTGAAAGCAACGATCTGGTTGCATCTTGACAACAACTCGATGCAATCATCCAGAGAAAGATCATGATCAGGCTGGAGTGTAAGTGTCGTTAATTGTGTAAACGGAAGTCTGGATAGAAAATGATGGGTAATGTCGCCCATCCATCGGACAGATTGGAGAAAAGGGAATTGGCCAGAGTGGATGTCCGACCCTTTCTCGAACAACTTCATATTATCACCTCTAGGCAAGTCAAGCTTGAGATTGGAGACCCAATCCTTCGTCCACGCGACGATCTTCCCAGCAATTTCATGTCCACGGTTGTCAGCCCATGGCCCAGGTTGTAGCACAATGGATAGATATAATGGCTTCCTGGCATATCCATGGTTGTACCTAAGCGCTCGCGTGCTCGTTTCAAGGAACGATAGCATAGTTTCCTCCGCGTGCTTGCTGGCCACTTCAGTCAGGCGAACCTCGAGTTCGGCCCATGCGTGATGGTCCTGACCCTTCACTCTCAATCCCACAGAGCGATGATCAAGTAGATCAGTCGGGACGGTGGGAGGTGAATCAGAGTTATGCTGGACAATCTCTATCGGTGACCTCCTGCGCGGTCCGCGGTGCTCCGGAAGGCCTAATAGGTCTGGCTGTACTCCGGTCACAAGCTCGAGCGGATAGTCATCGTCTTCCAGGACTAATCGCGGTCGCCTCATCTTAGTTAAAAGCTCGTCGTCACGAGTATACACGGAAGGACGTCTACGTCTGTGGCCTTCGTCCCGCGAACGTGCTCGTCTTCTGACATAATGGTCATTATTCCTGATATAGGAAGAAGACATTTAACAACTTTGGGAGTGCGTCAGCGACATCCGTTGAGATTTGTACAAAGAGAACTCGCACCAATTCGAATAGGAATTATTAGAAAGAGATGATAATATGGGAGAAGGGATGTGTTCATAAGTATGCTTACTTCGTCAAGCTGTTCTAGTCTTATATCAACATGAGCCATTCCACGCGACAACGATTGCACCGCTCATGTCATGTCATTCCTTGTTGATAAACAAAAAAGATCTTGACTTTGAACAACCAAGGAATCCGCCATTTCCCCTAATAATTAATATGGCAGCCAACGCAAGACAAGAAACGCATCCACAATTGAGGTTTGTGAATAGACGAACACATGACAGATAATGGACGTTTCTCTGCCACAGTTGCGGTGTTGTGTATTGTCGAAAGCCTTCAAGACAATAATAGTCTATAATCGTCACGGTGGACAATAAACTTGAAGTTGAGGCGAGAAGCGCTAGAACCGCACCTCAACCATACAATGGCTAAGATTCGGGAATCGGGAAGAAACATAGAAGAACCACCAGGATAACAAATAACTTGTTGAAGCATAGGTTGATGCGACAGTCGAGGTCGAGGTCGAGGTTTCGAAATTGACTCGGAGTACGAGTCGGAGAAACGGCCCGGTGAAAATGTTGGGTCACTGTTTTAAAGCAAGTCCACCACGAGAGTGACGGGATGTATGAGTTACACAAGGCAAGGCGCCGGGCAGTTTATGCTATTAACATCTGCCAAGCACGTCAAAGTTTTGTCTGAATCTACGTCGTATAGCTGAGCAGCGAGTCAGCGAGTCAGCGATGAGCTTGGCTCGGACGTATGAGTCACGTGCAGCGTGTATACTCCGCTCAATTTTCGATTTGCTTCGGCAAACACTTACTATCATAAATCATTAGACCGTCATTCCAAAACCCTTCTATATGGCTTCGCGTGACAAGAAGCTAAAGCTAGAAAAGCTAGCAGAGCTAAAGAGAGCACGGGAAGGTGGCAAGCGTGTTTGGGAGGTAGAGTTCAGACGCGTATCTTATCATTCGATCGCCCAGCTAATTCAGATTTTCGTATAGGAAGAGGAAGTTGAGCTGTACGACGAGGTTACTGAGGATCAATACAAGAGTATCGTACGAGGGAGACTTCAAAAAGATGACTTTGTGGTCGATGATGGCGTGGCAGGCTACATGGATAATGGAATGGATGACTGGATGAGTGGAGATAATGAGGATGAAGAATCTGAGGACGACGTCGAAAGGAGGAAGAATTGTGCGTGAAGGTTTTTGTTTTACACTTGTATTGTGCTAACACTGTCCTCTAGCGAAGAAGAAAATTAAAAATGATACCAGCAAGAGCAAGAGCAAAACGAAACCGAGGGCTCCTCTACCGGTCTCGACGCCATCCATCGGTGCCTACCGACCGGTCGTGTCGGCTGCGCAAGAAGATGATCTCATGTCCTCAATCATGGGAATGATGGACGCAGCTCCTCCACCTTCAACCAGAAAGCGAAAACCTTCTCTAGACTACGAGTCATCCTCACCGAATCGTTATATCTCGTCTACATACAGAAACAAGCCATTGTATGGTGATACATCATCGGATGGCCCGCTGGACGATGGACTAGCCGACCCTTCTAGCGATGATCTATTCATGAGCCCCAAGAAGAAGGCGAAAATGACGAGCGATGGGATTATGACGCCAGCCACCGAAAGGCTTGCTCAACTTGAAGTCCATAGTGACTATGATTCCGCGGCTGATATGTCCTTCGACGACATGGATATGGATGCTTTCATGGATGTGGATGATGAGGAGATAAACGGCATGCCGCAGGTGAAGGTAGAACCTGCCGTTGGGCCCATCCCGTCTATTTCGCTTGCTAAGAAGGAATCGGACGCGCCTGCGTCTTGGTTATCTCTCTATGACTCCCTCAGCGTTGCCGAGCCCGATACGCTTGGACCCCTCTCTTCTAACTCTCAATCAGCAAACTCCAGTCAAATCTCTGCCCTTGAACCCGACGGTTCCCTGCGCTTCTACTGGCTTGACTACCTCGAACATGACGGGAAACTGTACTTTGTTGGAAAACTCAAGGACAAGGTCTCGAATGCCTGGGTTTCATGTTGTGTAACAGTAGAAGGGGTCCAGCGCAACCTCTTTGTGCTTCCGCGCGAAAAACGCGTCGAGCAGGGTGAAGACGGGGACACGTACGATACAGATGTCATTCCGACACCACAAGACGTCCACGCCGACTTCGAATTGATAAGGAAGAAGATTGGGGTCAAATCGTGGAAAGGGAAGTTTGTCAAGAGAAAATACGCTTTTGGTGAGACGGACGTGCCGCGAGGGGAGAGTCAATGGCTTAAGGTGGTGTACGGCTTCAATGGTATGTTCAACTCTTCTCTCAACTTCTGATATAACACGCATCTTCGTAGAGCCTGAAATACCAATGAATGCCGAGAGCTCCAATATTGCCCGAATATTTGGCACCAACACCAATGCATTCGAACTTCTCGTTCTTAAGAGGAAGATTATGGGACCATGCTGGCTCCAAATCAAGAATCCACAAATCGACAACAAAGGGGTTGGTATGCTCGTAAGATCTTACGTTTGTTTATGCTGAAAAGTCAATCAGGTGTCATGGTGCAAGATCGAGGCAACAGTCTCCGACCCGAAGAATATAAACCCATTCCCAGAAACGGATGCGGACGCGCCAAAGGAGATGCCTCCGCTCACGGTTGTGAGCTTGAGCGTCCGTACTATTGTTAACCACCAGGAGAACAAACGGGAGGTTGTCTGTACCACAGCCCGAATCTGGCACAACAGTACGTTTGCATTTGCTTGAAAGTAAAACTACTCAGGGGTATTCAATCTGACAGTCGTTATTGATGATCCCACACCTCCCGAGAGCCTACCATGCGCAGTACATACATTTGTCCGACCGCTTGACCGCTTTCCACCCAACTTCGAGGCGAAGGCAAAAGCCAACGGCAAGGGCTTTATTTCCCCAATGAAGAACGAGCGCATGCTTCTAAGCAGTTTGCTGAGTACCTAGAACCTTCAGCACTTTCGGCAGTCTACTAATTGATTTTTTAAGTGACACTGCATAAGGCTGACCCTGATGTCATTGTCGGCCATGAGTTCCTAGGGGTATCTCTCGACGTTCTCCTTCATCGGATGCGAGACCTCAAAGTTGATCACTGGTCCCGAATTGGACGTTTTCGGCGTTCAAGATGGCCCAACATCGGGAAGCAAGGCTCCAATCTCAAATTCCTCAATGGACGCATGCTCTGTGATCTCGCGAGCGACGGAGCAAAGGTAGGGTGTCTGTTTGTCATTTTTTTAATGAAAACTTATCTTCACCTGCAGGGCATGATCATGTCGACGACTTGGTCAATGACCGAAATGTGCAAAACCTATCTCAGGAGCGAACGGCAGGATATCGATCCTGACGACACTGCGAGCTACCTTGACGGCAGCGTGAGCACACCCGATCGACTTCTGACTTTTGTACAACATTGCGAACTGGACGCACATTATCAAATGGCGATCGCTGCGAAGGTGCAGCTTCTACCTCTAACGAAGCAGTTAACGAATCTTGCTGGAAATTCTTGGTAAGTTGGTAGTGCTGTTGATATATGCACATATTCATTTAGTGGTTTAAATGCAGGAACAAGACTTTGAATGGAGGTCGGGCTGAACGAAACGAATATATCTTACTACATGAATTCCATCGCTTGAAGTACATTTGCCCCGACAAGACTTGGGGAAAGAAAGCCACTGCAGCTGTCAAACGGGAAGCCCAAGACGATGACCCTGAAGCTGCGAAGACCACGAAGGGGAAACGCGACAAGTATAAGGGTGGACTCGTATTCGAACCCAAGCGTGGTTTATGGGACAAGTTTATCCTTGTCATGGATTTCAACTCGCTGTATCCAAGTATTATACAGGAGTATAACATTGACTTCACTACAGTTGAGAAAGTTGATGACAATGAGGTGAGTTTATTATCTATATGGAGCTTAGTACACGAGTTGATTAATTGTTATTTATAAGGATGGCGAAGAGAGAATTCCGGAACCGCCACCGTCTGAAGTCCCACAAGGGGTCCTGCCACGACTTATCGCAACACTTGTTAATCGTCGTCGACAAGTGAAATCGTTGATGAAGGATAAAACGGCTTCGCATGCAAAACTTCTCCAGGTACAGTTAACCTTGTGCTATCACGTCCTATCTAACGATCTTGCATTTACAGTACGACATCAAGCAACAAGCTTTGAAGCTTACGGCGAACAGCATGTATGGGTGCCTTGGATTTGAATATTCACGATTCTACGCACGACCGTTGGCTGCACTTACCACGTACAAGGGCCGTGAAATCTTGACTCATACGAGAGAGCTGGCTGAAAGCCTCGAACTGGATGTAAGTGGAGATAAGATTTTCTTTTTATCGACCATCTGATAATGAAACCATGCAAGGTCGTTTATGGAGACACTGACTCTGTGTTTGTCAATTCCAATGTGACGGAGCTTGCCGACGCGCTTCGAATATCAGCCGAATTCAAAAAAGCTGTGAACGACCGATACAAACTTCTCGAAATTGATCTCGACAGTATCTTCCAGCGGCTTCTCCTTCTGCAGAAGAAGAAGTACGCTGCAATCAAGGTCGAGGATGGGACTCGGACGACAACTGAGATCAAGGGCCTTGACATGAAGCGTCGAGAGTACTGTGCTCTGTCGAAGAATATCTCACAGTAAGTATCATTACCATTCAACAATGATAATTGACTTACATTTCTTAGATATGTTCTGGAGCAGATTTTATCTGGAGAAGCCACCGAAAATGTTGTCGAAAACATCCACGAATATCTCACTACAGTCGGCGAGAACGTTCGTGGAGGAAAAACCAAAGTTGATGAGTTCATTATCTTTAAGGTATGTCTTTCTTCACTTCGTCAGTATGTTGTACTGAGACGATAGAATTAGCGGTTGGGCAAAAGTCCAGAAGATTATCCAGATGCCAAAAGCCAACCACATGTTCAAGTTGCTCTACGTCTGAAGGCAAAAGGTGGAAGTGCTCGTGCTGGAGATGTTATTCCATACATTTTCTGTCTGGCTGAAGGTGAAGAGACTTCGAAAACGGCTCAGGCAGATCGAGCTAGACATCCGGATGAAGTGCGGAGAGCTAACTCGGACCTCCAGATTGGTACAGAAATATTTCGTGCATGTTTTCGTCTGACTGATCTCATCTTAGACTTTGAGCATTACCTGGCTAACCAAATCCTTCCACCTATCGAACGATTATGTGAACCAATCGAAGGTACTGATCGGTCTCGATTGGCCGAATGTCTAGGTATGGTGTTTTTTATTTCTTTCTAACATACTATTTACTGATAGATATTCCAGGGCTGGACCCAGCCAGATATCGTAGTTCAGGCAGTGGCCTCGAGGAAAAGTCGTTCGCTGCACTTGACTCTCAGATGTCAGATACCGAACGATTCAAGGATGCAAGCCCATTCCTTGTCCGTTGCCGCCACTGTCAAGGTGAAGTATCTTTCGTCCCGCTGAATGACCGAGAGGTGTGTAAAGTTGTATCTACCATTTCTGAAATCAACCATATGTCTTGCAAATTAGTCTTCAATTGTTCTTCCAACAGGACCTGCTTGTCCTGCTTGTCAGGTCCCGATGAGCACTGGAAGCATCCAGATGCAACTTGAATCACAACTACGACAGTACATTGGGAAATACTACGAAGGGTGGGCTTTGTGTGATGACCCTACTTGTGGCCTCCGTACACGCATGATGGGTGTATATGGTAAGAGATGTTTGAGGCAGGGTTGCAAAGGCGTTGTTTCGTTTGAGGTAGGCTTTCGCATTTGATCCAGCGGCATTGGCGTTGAACTTCTTCCCCAGTATTCTGATGTACAGTTATACAATCAGCTGAGGTACTTTGCTTTCCTCTTCAATGGTGAACGAGCAATCAAATCCTCCAAAGGCGGTTCAGATCATGGTTTGTCTGGAGCATTTGTTACTCTGATCAGCATGCTAATATCCAACACCTCTTCCCTAGAAGCTCTTGTTGCACTGGTGAACTTCAACATGGGATTTTTGCAGTCCTTGACAGATTGCGTTGAGAAATATGTCGACCAATGTGGTCGAAGATGGGTTGATCTGAATGGGCTTTTCTCGTTTATGAAAGTATAATTTTGATTCGCACTGCAATGTTTTCTGTTGTTCCTTCTCCAAAATTTTATGCACTTTCAACCAAGTCTCAACTGTATTATTATATTCCCATAATAAAATAACTCAGACTCGGAACTATGTTGATGGAAATAACATCATAAACCTTGTCTTCACCGCTCTCTGTGCCTCGAAGTGGATCGGCCTCATTTCTTCATGTCTACAAGTACCTCCAGCTAAAAATTCAACCGAAGTAGTAATTCGGTGAATGCTAAAAATAAACCAGGCTAGGTCCCGGATTCTTCAAGTTCGTCTTGTCAACATGCTCTAGCATGCTCCCTGGACCTACAACGTTAACCAATTCTGTCACACAAACGTTCACGGAATGGTGTCCGTGGAATACCGGTGCCCCGCTTCTACGAGCGAGTTTCTCGCAAATTTATCTGTTCGGTGACGACGAGGCCTTTCAAGTTTCAACTAACCTTCAAGTTGTTCAAATTATTGTCCGAAACAGTTCCATCACAATCCCATTCACCCCTCTCAACGATACATAGACAACTACTTGTTAAAACGTTACCATGCAGAAGCCCTCCAACGAATCAGCGTAAACGCATTCCAGGCTTCATCCTAGTCAACATCTTTACCAGCATCCTCTCTCTAATCCGCTTCGTCGTTCAGTCTCCAGCTCTGTACACGAAAGGTGGTACTCCGGGTGTATCGGTGGAACTATATCCTAGATACAGTGCGTAAACACTATCATTGACTAATGAATTGACATATCTAACCTAGTACCTTAGCAGAACAGTGTGTCCTGGAAGGCCCGGGTTCGTATACACTAGGTCACCGCTCCCTCTTGCGCCTCACGTGTAATGACAAACTCATCTTCAAGAGTAGTCCAACACTGAATCATCCTTTCAAAGTTCTAAAGCACACCTACGTTTCTTCCTTCCTCCTGCCATTGCTCACGTCAAACTGGGTAGACAAGCCCGCGGTCCCAAAACCTCTTCGCCCCTTCTCGCCGATCCTTCTCCTGGGCCTCGACGTTAGGATCCACCACCCCAACTCCGCGTTCTCGACACCTTCCCTGATACTGAACTACCCAGACGTTGCTGGGTCAATTGTACATAGAGGGGAAGTCATTGTCAAGTCGACGGCGCAGGCTCCGGCTATTGATAGGCTATCAATAGCCGAAATCCCTGTAGCCTAACAATAGCTGAGGCCGCCTTTTCAAAAGTTTTCATAGACTCTGGTTGTCCCTGACGAATTGGCGTAAGCCATTCATTCAAGAAAGTCCCTCGGATTTGTGTCGTTCACAATTTTCGAGACGCTGCATGTCTGAAGTCTTCTACATTTAACCAAACTTGTGTGGTAGAACCCTTAAACCTTTTGTCAACAAGAAACCTACTTCAGGCGCTGGCCTTCGTGTGTGTTCATTTACCGTACATCACCGTGTTGCATCCACATTCTACTGATCAAAATCTTAGTCCAGGACCCTTCATTTACTCCAGTGGGAAGTACACTTCGGATCGTGTTTCACACCTCACAGCTCCCTATTTTCTGCCCACCAATCTTACTAGCCTAAGTACGTCTGGTGCGCGAATGCTCTCGGCATTTCCCTGTAGTGGCTTATCCACCATGGATCATATGGGCTGTGCTATCGTTGCACAGTTTTTCCTACGAACAAATGATTGTTTTCGTATTGTATGCAATGACCGGGAGCGAGTGGAATACCGGAGCGAGTATTCGCTGCTGCGCATCCAGATTAGTGTCCGGCGAAGCCCTTTTTTCTGATATTCTGCGAGTAATCAAGCCCTGCTGCGATCGTTAGGCGCGGTGAATGCTATTCAAGACACCAACTACTAGCAAAGCAGATCGTGTATAAAAGGTCAACTGTCTGTCGTGTTGGTTTGCTCAACATAGTTTATTCTTCCGGCTTCAATGAAGACCTTCTGGCTTCTTTCCGCTGCATCTCTGGCTCTCGGGAAACCCACTTGTCGATGCTTGTACGGAGAGAAATGCTGGCCAAAAGATTCCGACTTTTCAGCACTCGCATCCCAGGTCTCTCAACCACTGCTTCATCCTGTACCTCCCGAATCCGCTTGCTACCCTGCCTCCCACCCCTCTGGCAATTGCGCCGATGTCATGAACAAGACGATTAATGGTGTTTGGAGATCCGACCAGGCTGGGGCGATGCAGGCTTCCAACTTCGAGACTTTCATTTTTAGCAATGGAACTATAAGCGCTTGCTATCTGAACACCACGTTAGGACTTCCCTGCGAACAGGGGAGTGTCCCAGTCATTGGTGTCGACGCACGATCGGCCAAGGACGTACAAGCTGCAGTCACTTTTGCTTCGAAGCACAACCTTCGTTTGGTCGTAAAGAATACCGGGTATGTATGAAAGTCGTCTTTTCATCTGTGGTGTCTGAAAGCTTGGCGATAGGCATGATTTCCTTGGACGAAGCACGGCTCGTGGCAGCTTTCTGCTTTGGATGCACCATATGAAGAATATTACATATAGCGCCTCGTTCACCCCTACTGGCGCTCCTGCAACTGAGACATATAAAGGCGAGTTTTTTCTCGTGTTTTCTCGGATCTACTGACGTATAATATTCTGCTCATAGCAATTACCGTAGATGCCGGAGTGCAATGGTACGAAGCGTACAATGTCGCACAGGCACAAGGTAGAATTGTCGTGGGTGGTGCAACAGGAACAGTGGGCGCTGCAGGTGGTTGGGTGATGGGTGGCGGACATAGTTCCCTCGCACCTAGACATGGACTTGGTACATTTTATCATTCGTTCTCGATATTTCACTTGCTTACTCTCCAACCCAGGTGTGGACAACGTGATCCAGTTCACCGTGGTGACAGCTAGCGGCGACTTCGTTACCGTCAACTCTTACCAGAGCTCTGATCTATTTTGGGCATTGAGAGGTGGTGGGGGCGGCACGTATGCTGTTGTCACCAGTGCAACATATCTCACTCATGATCCAGTCCCGGTGACTGCCATGAACTTCGGGGCACTCCTCGCCTCACCAGCGGCTGCAAAGAGTGTACTCACCAAGTTTATCGAGATCCATCCTAATCTTTCTGATGCTGGATGGAGTGGATACTCCTTCCCATCGCCGTCAAAACTAAGCTTTGTATACATTGGCAACAATGTTTCCGAGGCAGATGCCAACAAGACCTTTGATCCATTTATTAACTTTGTCCGCAATGCAACAGGTGGAACGCTTCAAGCTACCACGACCCCTTACAAGTCATTTAACGAATGGTACCCTTCTATCTTCAACCCAGATATCCCTTCCGTCTTCAACCCAACTGCAAATCAATCAGCAGGAGGAAGTTATGAGATGGGTTCGCGTCTGCTGTCACGCGATGTTGTGGAAACCAATCCTGGGAAGGTGGCTGATGCTCTCCTGGCCTTAGACAGTGTTGGAATAAAGTATGTGCTCGTAAACATTCCTTAACCATGGCTAATGATCTTGTTACAGTTTTGTCGCGGGTGGTGCGGTTTCAAAGGTGAATCCAGATTCGACTGGGCTCCACCCAGCTTGGCGCAAAGCATTACTGCACTTTTACTTTTTGGACGGATGGATGGAAGGCGATTCTATCTCCGTTATCGAGAATGCGAAGAAAAAGATCAGAACCGGACTCGAACTGATTAGTGGTCTCGGATCAGCGACCTACTTCAATGAGGTGAATTTGGTTGGTTGTTGGTGCGTTTCTGCTTGCTCACGAATCAACATGACAGGCCTCGCTCTACGAGAAAGACTTCAAGACGGCGTTCTTTGGTGCTCACTACGATAAACTCAAAGGGATCAAGTATCGGTACGATCCAGATGGCTTGTTCGTGGTTGCAAGCGGTGTGGGGTCTGATGATTGGGATGGAAGCCTGAACTGTCCTCTTTGAGTTGCTTGGAGCTCTGTACCCAATATACTACTAAGATTGTGTACAGGAACTCACTGCTTTTTGAGCAAATGTGAAGCTTGTCTTGCAGAAACCTGTTATCCTGCCAGTGATGGGTCAATCATGCGTTCGTGTTTTCATTGCTGCACGTATTTTAGTCCACAACCATAACTCACTGGCTGTCGCTGGTCCTCAAATATGTTGACACTTGCTTGGCATCGGCATCCGATGGACAGGCTTCTTCCGAACTTTCGAACCATCTTGATACCCTGCTATGTTGTCCGAGTCGGCACCGCGTGATCTTCTGCTGCTGCTGCGCCCAGAACACGAGTTGTCAGGCTGATAACTTCTTGGCTGAGGACCACATAGCTGTCATAGTGGAGTATTAGTTGCATCTACGATCTCCAAACCCACTGCGTGTTCAACATGTGTCCATATTTTCCGCGTATCTTTCAGAGCTTTTGGCGTACGCGCATGCTGTTGACGTACATTCAATGAAGAGAACCACACATTGGTGGGTATTATCCGATCAACCTCCCGACTAGGGACGGACGGCAGGCACTGGTGCTGTATCACAACGATGGACTCGGTCTTGCGAATGGAATTTTTTTTGCTGTTGTGCATCTAGACTAGTCTAGGGAACGCTTGCCAAGCCTTATTTACATCGATTAATTAAACGCACTTGTAGATGCTTGTACAGAGAAAAATGCTGGCCGAAAGAGTTTGACTTCTAAGCACTTGCATCCCAGGCCTCTCAACCACTGCTTTATCCCGTACCTCCTGAGTCTGCTTGCTACCCCGCCTCCCACCCCTCTGGCAACTGCGCCGAGGTCACGAATAAAACAAGCAATGGTGTCTGGAGATCTGACCAGGCTGGATCGATACAAACTCCTAGCTTCGAGACATTCATTCTTGGAAATGGAACCATAAGCGCCTGTTATCTGAACGCCACATTAGGTTTTCCGTGCAAACAGGGGAGTATCCCAGTAATCGGTCAAGGATGTACAAGCTGCAGTCACGTTCGCCTCAAAGCACAGCCCTTGTCTGGCCATAAAGAATACCGGGTATGTATGAAGGTTGTCCCTTCATTTGCGAGGCCTGAAAAGTCGATTACAGGCATGATTATCTTGGTCGAAGCACGGCTCGCGGCAGTTTTCTGTTTTGAGTGCACCGTATGA
>QLOJ01004357.1:0-13188 GCA_003313625.1 Tricholoma saponaceum
TTCACGACAAAAAACCGGTCTTAACCAGTCTTTTTTTGGTCTATTAACCGAAAAAGACCGGTCTTAGTCGGTCCGGTTAGGTCCTCCCAACTTCTGGGTTGGTCCTAGACAGGTTACGGTTACAGTCTACCCATCATAGGGTCAAAAAACCGAACCTAACCTAACCTTAAAACACTAGAGGAGACTATGGGGTTATGGTGGGATGGGAGTGTTTGGTATTGTTGCATATATGTTGGATTGCAGTGATTATGTAAGATAGCACCTCTTAACCTTGTCATTTACCATACACTACTTAGTTTGCCTATATATATTGGGTCATACTCTGCTGGTTGGTTTTGATAAGGTTGGAGGGGTTGTTCTAGTAAAGGATCCAACCTTTACAGATACTTTCTGATGCTGCTGTAGCTCAGAAAAGGGTCAGGTGGTGCGAGAGGAGATGATGCTGCTAATCTGAAACCAGCAGTCATGAGTTGGATAATGAATATGCTTGGTATGCCTGTGTTACAACCTCTCTTGCCCACTTCCAAGCTGGACCACGGCTTTGAGCATGACGACACCAGGCATCTCCTATGTCCAATTGAGTATAACTGGGAGGATGCCAAGTGAGTTACCCATATTTCTAATCATCTATGATATACCAAGGCATATTTGGATCCCTGAGCACTCAGATCCAGATCCGTGAAGGCCACCCAGATTACATCGTCACAGTGGATTCCTGGCCTGCATTCCTCTATCCCAAAGCTAAAGGTGACATTGACAATATAGAACAAGGACTTTTTCATAGTGCTATTCTCCTTAAGGTGTGTATCCAGCATTCCTCACTGAAGAGCCTGTGTTGAGCATTCTTGCACCCTCCAGGCATTTAAGTTCATTTTCATGTCACCTACCTCTGCACAGGACATCGAATGTCAGGAGGATGTAGATGAACATGTTCCATCTGTTAGGAAACATTCCAGGCAAAACCAGAAGGCACCAACTCGTGGGCGTGTTGCAAATTTATATGAAGACCGTAACACCTTGATCACTTGCATATGTCGCAGTTCAGGTATGATTTTATCATTCTCCCTAAACCATGTAATGAAAAGGCTGTCTAGTTACATTTTGTGCTGTCGAATGCCAATGCATGGAATGAGAACAACAGATGCTTTAATTATGCAATATTCTATAACAACATTGTTGACTATTTTGAAGTGGATTTCAGTCCCGAAAATTGAACACTTGGGGAGTCCCTTCTATCTTGGTGGACTAGGTCAGTATGACTTGAAGGTCCTTTCAGTTTGTTGCAACTATCTTACATAAGATTGAACGGACAGTAAAGTATTTGGCAGACAACCAGTTACAGCAGGACGCACACAGGGGCTGTCTTGTGCTGGCCTTTCTGTTGCTCAATTAGCTAGCCAGTGCACTTCCTGCAGACTCAAACATCAACAGCCCCCATAGCTCTGTACTATACCAGAATATCTGAGCTGTATATATGACAGTAGTAGCCATGCAAATTGAAATGTATATAAATCTAGGAAACCATTCTTGTCTGCCGATGGGAGACCATTTAGAAGAAGTGTTACAAGCTCCTGAAAGTTACCTGTGAAACAGATAATAGCAGACATTTTGTCAACAAATTGGATAAAAGATAAGAGGGTGAATTACGCCAATGTCTTTCCTGTATGCCAATTGGCTTTAAATACCATGCATCATTTCCAGAATTGCATTGATGAAGTACAGTTAGTTCTTTTTATGGCAGAGAGGGAAATAGTATATGGCACTCTAAAAGATACAACATAGTGGACAAAGTTATATTGTGAAAGAAAGTCACGTTTTGTAGTATGCATTGACAGTCTTGTGAGATTTCCAGAGAGCACACTCTTCCACATATGGCAAAGAAGGGAGAATGGATGGCATGCCGCAAATTCCTAAGTGCTACTACTTGAAGCGATGAGTACCCATTGACAGGATGACAACAAAAGGTGACTCAGGCCAAGGGTTTCCCTTGAGTAGGTATTATCCCAGATTAAGGAAGTTGCAGAATATTGTAATACATCAAATAGAGCCATATTCTGCAAAACATGAGCTTGCAGAGCACCGTGATCAAAAGAGCCATAACTGGCTAAACAATGTCATCAATCTGAGGTAACAGATCTGTCTCATCGTTCCATGCAGGAGGTGAAATTGCAATGTACTGTGCAACAACAAGATACTGCACTTCTTTCATTACACCTCCCAGGAAGGTGTATAAGGAGTAACAAGCCAGAATTAGATGTGTTGTGCACTGAGTACCTGGAATCTGCATCTTCCAGTATGTGAGAAATTGCAGTATATGGCATTACAGCACAATAAAACTACATTATTCAGGGAAGCCTCAAGTTTTGGACAATGTGACACTGCGACAGAATCTTGGCCTCTGGAAGAGCCATTATGTGATACGAACTAAGAATGAAATAATGGTAAGTTGTTGTAATGTGGTATCACAAAGAGACTACTTGGAAAATAAAAATAAAAAAGGTAAGCTGTTGTAATGTGGTATCACAAAGGGATTACTTGCAATTGATAACATTTGTTTATCTCTGTGGAGTGGGACTTTCTTATACAAACCATAGTCTGAGAGATGTAAACTGATGTGGCATAGTTGGACATTCTATACATTTGTCTTGTATTGTATTCACTCTACATGGTTATGGCAATTTTTTTCAGAAACCCTGATGTGCTCCTACAGCCACAGCCACTATTTGGCACTATTTGTTTTGGGCAGGCTGACATAATTCCGGGAGCAAGGTGACTATAAAGAGAAGGAGCTGGGCACAAGACGAAATCAGTAAAGTAGACATGACGCTTACTCGTGGCGTTCTGTGGATGTCATGGGGCGGCTGGACGGGTGCTGCAGAGGAAAAATGAAGTGAGTTAAGGGCAACAAGCTATTTGTGTGGGCCGTGAACCCTACGGGGAATGTTTATGGCGAAGAACCGAAATCAAAAGCGCAGATGTGATGGCTGGTCACTACTACTACTACATGCTAAAGCAGCAGGGAACCCAGTAACTAACGTTTATTTTCATTATCATCGAACTGGCGAGGTTCACCTTCAGTGTCGGCACGGTCAAATCCGAGTCACCGGGCCGCCGCTTAGTACTACCCACTTTCCACAACCGCGACTTGTGGAGTGCTTGATACCTCTCTAGTATTCGTATCAATACAACGTTGTACAAAACCAAAAAAAAATACAGCATAGTATCCAATTGCAATACACGCCCTCAACATAGGCGTCATGCACGACTCTCAACCCACCACCTCAGCATCACGCAAAACATCCTGACTATAAACCGACTCCAAACTACCTCCAAGTCCCTCCTGAACATTCCCCGTCATCCCAGGATGCTCCGGCGCAATCACAATTGACTCCAGATGCAAACTTCCCCTCGTGAATCTCGTCCTGATAGGAGCAGGCGTGAACCGCCTCGGCACAGCACCAATACTCAGACTCTTGATCCTCGACTCTCGCGTGCCCGCACTTGGATCATCCGCCCTCCTTCCTCCTTTCCGTCTCACGTCCGCACCCTGCTGCTCCAACGAAACCTGCGACAGCCCTTCCTCTTCCTCCATGCCACGGACCGAATTCCCACCAGCGGGCTGAATAGCGTCATAATCGATCCATTCAGCAGGATTTGCTCCTCTGCTACTGCTTCTCCATACATCTCTTGACTTCTCCATTCCCATAGTAGTCCCTAAGTCAAGCCGTCCGTCGTCCAGATCTGGCGTTCCAACGGGCGGGGTTGACGTGTAGTCGATGGGCGCAGCATTAGAACGCAGATACCTCAACCGCATGTTAGCGTCCGCAGGGGCCGACGCTCCTGACTGATGTTTGGATGGGGAAGAAGTGTGTGATAAGTTGCCTATCATACTTGTGTTGTCCATGTTCCTAAAAATGACAGGAGAACCCCGGTTCGAGAAGTCCCTGTTGCCTGGCCTGACAGTAATTTGATCGGGAGGAATAAATGGGCGGGGAGGCACAACAGGGAACTGAGCCGTAAGCTCCCGAACGGCAGCAAGCGGGGACATGTGCGGCTCCTGGCCGCCCGACGATGATCTCAAGTGGCGCTCTGGTTGTTGGGCGTAGGGATTGTAGAACGAGCCGGCCAGGTGGTTTTCACTACCTGATTCCGAAGTCAAATCCAGCAAGCTCAACAAGGAGGGTGTGTGCGACGACCGCACTTGGTTTCGATTGAGCTTCGAAGGCGGAGAAAGCAAGACACGCGATCTACGCGATCCCATAACTACATCCGGCTGAGGGCTAGATCTGGATTTGCCAGTGATCAAACTGGGTACGTCGAGCTGCGAAAATCGCACATCCAGAACTGGAGCACCATTTTTAAAATTCATGGTCACACGTTGGTATGGCCTCTCTCTGACTTGAAAAGTGGTTAGATCGACGGTGTTGGCCACTGTCATGTTAGGAATATCTTCCGTGGCATGCGCGAGGGGAGAGGGTCGGATGGGAGCTCCTGGGGCGCGAGGTGCCGCGTGGAAGGCAGTTGCAGTTGGTGAAAGTTGCCGAAACGTGCTTAACCGAGGGTTGGAGATGAACTCTCGGATGCGGGATTGTCGATAGACTTGGCGGCTGGCTTTGCTCAAAGCCAATTCCCTTTGGACTTCTCCAAAGTCCTCGAGGGAGTCTAAGCTAAGATTTTGATTCGTGATCAGATAGAGAACTAGAAAGAAAAGTCGGTGCGTACCCCATCGCTATTCCAATGCAAACAAAAGCACGTGCCAGAAATCGAAGAATGCGTCTAGCTAGAGTAACTCCAAACGCTCCCCCAGCGAAGCCCAAGACGGTTTCAATTGCACCCAGCTTGAAACCACCACATATCCAGCCGATGCCTCTGAATGGATGAGCTTCATCGGCTTCTGTTGTTCGGATACGGCGCTTATCCACGATTGCTTCGATAAGGCGGTAGAATGCAAATACGAAACCGATGGCCTGGTACGCGGTTAGAAGAGCTAGGGTAAGACTAGTGAAGAATGTTCATATGATTTATCTTTCTTATTTTTAAAACCGACAAGAACAAGGACGCGTCCAGGGATAACGATGTCTATATTTATCAACTATTAAGTATCGACAACCAAGTGTCATCAGAATGGATTGCTGACCGTGCAGTATTCCGACAAGTGATGCCAGTTGGTTGAATGTGCCAATGAGAATAATGAACATGGGAAGCATCAGCTTTGAGATAGTGCGGAAAGATGGTGACAAGCTCAGCAAGGGAAAAATAGAAGTATAGAAGAGTATTGGGGGAAAAGAAGTGATGGCTGCAGAGCATAAAGAGAATTAGTTAGGTAGATGCACTCAACGCGTATGAGAACGTACCCAAAACCGTATCAAAAACTTAGGAGTGACATCATCTCGAGAAGAGAAAGAACCAAATAAATCTAGCCTTCAGTCGTGAGCCACAGATATTGCCTGTAGTGAACGCGTTCAGAATTAAACATCACACAAAAGGTCCTAGTTCCACGCATAGCTATAGTAATGATCAGAGGAACGAAACATGACCTCAAAGACCGTGGAATGACTAGGATAATGACCTGGGTCAACTGACTCGCGGTGAAGGATCGCGGCGCAGCTAAGGATCGCAGCTGAGGAAAGAAACAGGGATTCCACGAGTCGGCTGTGGTATGTTCTGACGGAACCTCAGAACAATTCAAAGACCGAGAACCCCCCTGCCACTAAAAGATTGCAACGTAAAGGAATGGAATGCAGAGCTAACTGCAAGTAACCAAGCTGCGCCTCGACGAAAATGTAGGAAGAATGACTCGGAGTGGCTGGTTGCCATCACTCAACTTTATGTAATGACAAATAGCGGGTGACAAATGTGAAGCATATATACTCTCGGCATCGTATTGAGCAGATATTCGAAGGAAGGATAGCATCAAAAAATCCGGCAAAGAGAACATCGATGGTGGCCTACAGACAGGAAAGTTATCCTTTGAAATTCAAAGCGCGCTGCAGGGATGTTGTGAGAGCGAAAACGGAATATAACAAACGAATCGCGCACGTTACGTGGTCTTCTCAGAAATAAAACCAGCCGTCGACCAAGTGGTACCTTCAAGTCCTTCAGCTGCTCAACAAGAATTGTAATCATCTTTTCCGTCTCTTCTTGTTGCGCTCTCAATTCCTTGGCAAGCTGTCTGCTCTGTTCTGTTTCAACCTGTTCCTCGAGCTTGCGACGTGTTGCCTGCAGCTTCGCTAACAAGTTCTCCAGCTCAGGGTATAAAGCCCTTCCTGCATGAGTCTCTCCGAGCTTTCGCTGCAGATCAACTAGTTCTTCTTGAAGCAGAACCAAATTGTCCCCCGTCTTCCCTTTCACGGCCGCTTCAATGATATCCCATGCGGAGTCGAAGGTGAGCACGAAACGCAATGCCTGTGACCCTAGCTTCAACATTTCAGCCCAATACTTGTTCTTCAACTCCGCCTCTCTTTGATCCCCGATTCCTGGAAGGACTTTATCCCACATCGTACTCGCGAGGACAACGTTTTGGATATTAGCGTCGCCGCACAATTTGCCGAACATTTGAAGATTCCTCAGTGGTTTTCCGGACATGCGATTATCTGAGATACGATGCAGATATATAATTCCGGCAAGAAACACTCTTCTCTGGCATCTAAGACAATGGCTCGTAACCGTTCGCAGCGAAGCGAGAGTAGTCACACTCACATCGCTTTTAGCCAATCTGCAACTTCCCGCAAGATATCCGCCTCTGTTCTCTTGGTATCGTCGAAGCCAGGTGTGTCGACTAACACGAACGGCGACTGGGTCATTGGATTGATGAATCTAATAGCCGAGATTTCGGCTGTGTATGACTGGAGACTGTGGCCAATGGCTTTGCCATTCTGACGCGTAGCAGTGGCGACGAACTATTGAACCGTCAGCAAATGTGAGATTCATGCCATCAGAGTCTTACTGTGCTTTTCCCCGCACCCGTAGGACCCATAACGCTAGTATAAACGCAAAGTCAAGCGCTTGCCGTGTCACATTTAGAAAGAAGAACGTACACAACAACATTATCCTCTGGAGTGATGTCCTCCACTTCAAGTCTCGTTGTAGACATTGCGGCGCTTAAGGTCCTGGGGTTCTGTGTGTGCTCTCACTGAAGGTAGGTTTAAAAAGAACGTAGAGGATGACAGCTTTCACTCGGAGGTGAGGTAAAGAGTCATTGTCGCCCCTTATGCGGACCATAGGAACACGTTTGCCCCATGCATTCAGCCTCGAAGTTTATAGGACACGAGGCTTTGAATGTGATATTAAGGGGTTACCAGTTTACCAGTTAACGTGGCCAAATGAGACTCGGAATAGCTAAAGGCAGCAGACAAGTATTTTCAACTTCCGCCATGGGCGGCCACCATCATCTACATACGAGAAGCCATTCGGCCATGTTTTCATGACTCCACACGCTGTTATACGCATGAGCTGTGACATCTCTTCCTCGCGTACCATCCAGGAGGCTGTCGTTGTAATGTGCTTGCTGTGTGTTATATGCCTTTCGTAGAATCTGCCAGTGCTGGTTGTTCCAATTCTCTTGATTTTTCATCTGCAGACTTGACAAATCTTCCGCGACTTAGAACGTCAGCTGAGCAGCAGCTACCTAAGCAAGGGTAGCAGTTCGAAGCTACAATTGTGTTCGATTCCGCATGGGAATGGAGTCACCGAAAATGGAGTAAAGCCTCTTGGTCTCACCGTTGGTTGATCGATTATCAGGCGCTGGCCATGTCTTGGTCGACATTTGTTGATACCACGCGACCTTTATCCCTGTGTTCCTTCCACAAGGCTGCTGCCTAACATGCAGCGTGACACTGCGTTCTAACCTCGACGTTTCTGGGGCACGAGGCCTTAATGTGATATTAAAGGTTTAACGCCTGACGGTTACCTCGTGGTGGAAAGTGAACATCCGGATTATACAGGATAGGACGCCATGTCAATGGATGCGGTATCCTGAGCGAAGGTGAAAGTCTTTGACGACGTTCTCTTGGGCTAGAGTTCATCGGTACATTCGACGCAGGTAGCTCAACTTGAAGGCAGCAGTATTTCCAACTTCCACCACCATGCCACTAGCAGCCGTTCCATGTTTCATGTATGAGTCCCTTTTCCCTTGCGTGCCATCCGGGAAGGCTGTCCCTGCCGGTTGTTGTGGGTCAGATGTCGTTCGTAGAATCTGGTTGCTCCAATTTTCTCCTTGATTTCACTCCATCTAGATCATCCCGCAGACTAGACAAATTTTCACGAAATGAAACGTCAGCTGGGCAGCAGCTACCTAAGCAAAGGAAGCAATTCGAAGCCAAGGTTGTGTTCGATTGCGCATCGGAGATGGAGTCACCGAAAATGGACTAAAACCTCCTCGTCACCGCACAATCACAGTTGGCCGATCGACTATCAGGCGCCGGTCATGTCTTGGTAAACGACTGATGATACACACGACCTTTATCCTTTGTGTTCCATCTACGAAACTGTCGCTATGCTGGCTGTTGCGGGATAAATACCAATCGCAAAACTTGCTGGGTATTCCAAGACTCAACCTCAGCTACCCAATCCGAATTCAGATCAAGGGGTCAATCGCTAAGTAACAAGTTTGAATGGAAAACCAACCACCTCCGCAAGGACTGTTAGACAGGATATGGGTATGAAATCTACTTAGTTCCACGAACTGACGGTACTCACGAACTGACAACGCAATCAAAGTGTGTAATCGGAGACTTCACAGGAAGAGAACTCCGTTGGCCATTGAACGATAAGCTCGTCATCGCGTAAGTCTCAATGCTTGTGAGCACCGTCACAGCTGACCATTAGGCAGAGTAATGGGACAATCCGGGGCAGGCAAAAGTTCTGTAAGCTTAGCTCCCATGTGACGATCTTCTTGAGACTCATACTTGATGTCTAGTTTATCAGCTGCCTCGTGGGATATGACGTTGGTATTGGCCGGACGTTGGAACCAGAGACAACGAAGATCAGAGCCGTCAAGGTCGACTGTCTTGAGAGATGCGATTCTGAGATCGTATTCATCGACACTCCCCACTCCGGTGGTGGCGAGGACAGAGAGGTTGACGACATGCTAGAAAAGATGAAAAAATTCATAGGAATGTGAGCATTGCAAATTGCCTTTCAACCCCATTGCTGACCAGTATGTGCCAGGAAATCTGCGGCCGGAATTGTTTTCGGGGGAATACTCTACTTCCATGACATCACCTTGAACAGGACACACACCCCGATATCGGCCTTCAACCGTGGCTCTTTCATGAAATTGTGTGGGACGGACTCATTGAAGCATGTATTGCTTACAACTACGAGGTGGGATATCTCCGACGGAAAGAATTTAAACAAGCATGCACGCGTAGATCAATTGAAGCGCGATTTTTGGAAAGAGATGATAGCCAACGGATCCGACTCTACGATCGCCCAGCACGATAACACTCCAGGGTCAGCGTGGTCAATCATTCACAACTTGTTACACGATGCCAACATAAAATTTGACAAAGCTCTCAAGCTGGAATTGACAGAGCTGGAAAATCAACTGGAGAGGAAGAAAGACAATAGCAATCTTTATGCTAGGCTTGAAGGCATCATTCATCACCAAGAGAAGATTCTCGACAAGGGTCGCAACCAGACTGGGAACCCCAGATCGCCTAGTCTGGATTGGGGTAAGCTGAGGGTTGAGTACGAGGAGGAGCGGACGAAACTAGTGGCTTGCATACGAGAAGTGAAGGCGAAGAGAATACCAGTTGGAAGATGCTTGAGTCGTCGTGAGACGGCGAGGTTGCAAGGAAACACAAATTTGTCGTGATCTGTCTGCGTGGGTGTAACGCTTCTGTTCTATTTGATGATAGGTATACATATTCCTGCTGGTAGCGTGTTGTGGTTTACGGTTGGTACTCGAGCTTTCTACCATGTATCTAGCACTTCCTACTTACTATCCTTCTTCAGTCACGTTAATATATACTGAGTGTTCCAAAAGCCATCATCATAATGGAATTGTGATGTGTAATTTCAATAGTAATAGTTCTATGTATCAACATACTACGTAACAGGTATGGTAATACTAGTTTGTACATTACCAGTGGTTTCTAATTACTCCGAGTGAGCCATTATACAACATCAATCAAGATATTCTCCAAAATGAATGTACAGAACTGCATGCAAGCACTGTTCGCAAAGTTCATCTCAGATTGTCCAAAGCAAGTGTTAAGGAATAATTGTATACCAATCCTCACTTTTTTCGACTAATAATCCTTTTTATCAACACCTTCAATGCACTCTTCGCCTCGCTCTCTGAGGCTCACCAGCTTTCTGACGCAACTAACAACCGCCCGATGGCACCGCATTCTCCGCCATCAATGCGAGGTCATTCAGCTTGCTGTTCTCGAGGAAGCCGGCTAGATGAGGCATGATGCTGCAAGTTCCAGAGAGAAGCCCCATCCCGGGTCATCATGGGCGGGGTCAACACCCATCCAAAGCCTAACGACGCATAATTTTGTCGTTCCCACTGCTTGCCTATCGTCTTCACCTCCTTCATCTGAAAGATCTCGCTGCCTACCAAGTTTGATATCACACTAGCAATCGAGTCCATCACCTCAGCGCCACCCAACCTTGACAGTGAAGCCGACGCGCGTCCCAGCACAAAGTTCCCAGGACTGAGAGCTTATTCCCGAACGCTGTGGGGACAGAGGGCGAGCCCCGACAGGGAATCGATGACACCATCCTGCAGCAGTGATTCGGATGCCGTATGTATCATTCCCACTTTATGTGCTAAACACATCTGCATCGGGAGGATATACGTGGGCGAAAACAGAGCAGGAGTAGGAGCTGTAGGAGGTTGGTATTTTGGTACAGGTGGGAGGTGTGATTTACCTGGCGCTTGGAGGGAAAGATCGTATTGTCGGGCATATTCAATGTGATATGATTCCAGTCATATAGGACATCCACGTCAGCGGCCTGTCAAGTTCCACCCCCAGCGCCCTCACATGTTGCCCCCACTGCCAGCCTGGTCCATTCGTGGCAAGCGAAAATGGCAGAGTAATGAGCGGCCAAGTTGTTTTAATGAAAGATGCAAAAAGTACTGGTAGTATTGCGTAATTTCGCTGTGTGGCAGTGGATCTAAAAGCGGAAACGGCTGGAGGTCACCGTTGTCGTTCAGCGGGTTGAACTGCAACATATTTTCTGCATTTGGACGTGAATATGGGCAATACTGCATTTATTACAGTTTACACCAACTTGCACACTGGGACCTAAAAAATGCGTAAATGAACCACAGATTTACCTCAGAGTAAAGTAGACATCTCTCTATGGCTATAAGTGCGACACTGCGAAGGTAAGGGAAAGGAAACCAGAAAAATCTGTGCCAGTGGCCCGTGCCCCTGGCATGGATGCTGGCAGGTCCCCCGGGCCCGGGCCGTCAAGGTCGTGAGAGTCGTTGTATGAAAAGCGAGAGTGATCTGCTGAGTTTTGGTCCGCCGGCCGTTTTTTTTGATCGGCCATCGCTCAGAGTGAATGAGCCATTGTCCGGACTCAATTTTCAACCGAAGTAATTTTTGCGCTGTGCCTGTCACGTGACCGTGAAAATTGCCAAAATTGGCTAGTAAGATAGTCGTCATTCATACTCAACGAGATCACGTGAATCTGACACTTTGATCGAAATTCATCTGTAAAAACCTTTCGGTTAAGGTAGACGAAACCCATCCCCATCTTATATCACATGACCAAGTGTGATGAATCGTGACAAAACCTAAGAAACTGAAGATGCCGCAACATAGAGACATGTTTTCAAAAATAAGCTTGCACCAAAAGTTTTGTATAGAAAATTTAAAATTTTTGGTGCAAACAGATTTTTTCTTTGGTGTTGCAATGAGCTGGCATGTTGCGATTGTTAGCATTCCTAGGAATTAATTTGTTGGACACGTGATTCAACAAATGACACGGCGCGTCGCGTCGAAGTAGTGCAGTAAGTATACTATGGCTGGCCAAACTAAGCGCAAGCGTGCCCAGATTCTCAACCTTGGAGATTGGGCAGGTAAAAAGAAAGCTAAAATGTTACCTGAGGACTCTGACAAGGAGAATGTATGTATGCAAAATCACACATACATGAGTTTTGCTGACGAATTTGCCAGGTTAATCCTCAAACACAGAGTTTGCTGAATGAACAACCAGCTTCGATAATCAGTAGCATTTCTGAAACTATTCTCAGAAAATCTCAGGAGAAGGAAGACAAAATCAGCATGCTGGAACCTGAGTCTGTCATTGACATGCCACATTCAAGTTTGGCACAGGGCGCATCCGAGTCAATTGAAGCAGATTCTGAACATCCTAGTCCACAACAAGCAGGTCTAGATATTGACCATTTTCATCTTGTGAGAATGAAGAAAGGACGGCCACAATGCAAGTTGAGTCACAGCCTGAAGATGACTCAGAGAGTGGTGACGAAGACAATGGCTGCAGTGATACAGAAGGATTTGGAAGCCAATCTTCTGTCAGTGCTGGAATCCATCTTGTTGGAGACAATGCGATGGTAACCAAGTTGCATCCAAATCTGATCAGATCCACGATGAATTGACACAAGCACAACAGATATGCCACGCGTTCCCGCAAGTTTATGGATGCATACTATCGTGGTTTGGATGGCAAGCAGGCTGCATGGGCTGCCCGCAAAGACAGAGGTCATCGGGTGCTGCCAGAATCCTTGATGACTGATCTCGAGAAAGCAAAATTGAACTAATCTTATTACTTCCTATTAGTACATATCACAGTCTAATCCGTACATATTGCATATAGTTTTAGAACTTCCTCACGTACCCTCATAGATACTACGCAATCTTCTAATTAGAATCACGTTTTGCTAACATGCAAGGTCACAACTAGGTCACGTCACCTGACATTGGATGAGTATGGGTTTCGTCTACCTTACCAGTGTCTACGATGTTAACGATCCCACCACAAACTGGCTCGTTCTCTTGGAAGACACCTCGAGATGGAAAGCAGATTATATGAATCACTCCATGCTACCCACATTCCCCATTTGTCTCGGCGATATTCCGCTGCCTCGTTATAAGACCCAAACCGATGTGGTTGGTCTACGCTTTCAACTCCCCAGTCTCACTACTCACCATTGAATGATGCTCCAAGAAGTCAGAGAAAATTTGAAATATCGAGGGACATCGTATG
>QLOJ01004363.1:3725-25072 GCA_003313625.1 Tricholoma saponaceum
GGTGAAGGGCGCAACTTCTTATAAGTTGAAGCCAAGTCCTTTCTGATACCCCGTCGGACTTCCCGATATTCCCCCGACGGACATCCGCCCTCGAGTTCAGTACTTAACAGTCACCATCTGGCCCACCCTGGGTACTGGGCCACTATGGTATTTATCAGCTAAATAGCAAGCAAACCATGATGATGTAGGCTCAATATTTGAGGAGATGCATGAGGGAAGCTACATACCAAGCGGCAGCATCTGTGGTGATACTTTGATCAAGATATGATCGATTGATGGACGGCAGGGTGGTGTTTGGTCATGTTTTCTTAGGTCACCAGTATTGCCAGATATGGTAATTGTTCTGGCATGCTGTCAGTTTTCGGCCTCTCGCCTTGAAACTTGCTGCGCTTATTCCTTCCATTAATCAGTCACCTTTTCCCTTCTGCTTTTCATGTTACACCCTAATTTGACATTCCCAGCCCTGCTGAAAATCTAATTCATATGCCTCTTGGCCCCTGTAAACCCATGGAATCTTCCTGCCAGTTACAGCATGGATATCCAACATGCTTGCTCAAAGCTGATGGTATGTTGCTTTCCACATCCTTTTCATTTAATTTATGATTCATTCATATTTTTAGGAATTTTTTGGCTTGTGAAAAACACATGCATACACTAAAGTGCCACTCTCAGTGCGTTTCCGATCACAAATGAATTTCTTACCCGGGTTCCACATTGAGGCGAAATTAACATTATGTGTATGTGCCCACATCACCATGCATCGCTTGAATGCTTCCTCAACAAATTTGCACCAGATTCATATAGCCAAGGGACAGCTGAAACATAGGCATGTTCCACTGCTAGCTGCTAGATGTTTTTGTTGTACATACATGAACAGTACCATCTAGTGTTTCAAATACATGCCTATCATGCATTGTTACGTCTGTTTTTCATATCCAAATTACCTGTGCTTAAATACCAGTTTTTTCGAAAGCACTAGCTTCTACAACATAGCGCTTTCCTCGAAACTTGTCAATACTCTCAAATTTGCCTCAAATCATCCTCTCTCTCTACCATGCCTCTAGAACCTACATCACCTTCTGCCGACATTCTCTCCCTACCACAAGAGGACTGAATCCAACTTGCCATCAATGCGATTACTCAGGCTGGGTACAAAGCTAATGGTGACCAGCAGCTCTCTACTCGGCAGGCTGCTGACACATATTTGGTACCACGCACCACACTCCGCAACCGTATGAAAGGTCTCCGCACACGTGCAGAGGCACATGTGGACCAACAAAACCTTTCGACAGCCGAAGAAGAGGTTCTTGTCAAATGGGCTAAGGTGCAAGGTCGTCGGGGGATACCTCTTACATATTCGACACTTACTAAATATGCTTCTGAAATTTCAGGAAAGCTGATCGGAGAGTCATGGCCTAAACGATTCCTTGCTAGACACCCAGACCTCAAAGTCAAGGCTACAATGAGTCTCGAGAAGTGTCAGGTGAAGGCTCTCAATCAGACAGCGGTTGATGGGTTCTATGATGTTTTGGAAGCAGTTGTGGAGGAGTTCAACATCAAGCAAGAGAATATGTGGAACATGGATGAGAAGGGAGTACAGCTGGGCATAGGAGCAAAGGTTGCTGTGATCATTGATCATGATCAAGCTACAGTCTATTCTGTTGAAGATGGTAATCATGAGCTTGTTACAATCATCGAAGCGGTCTGTGCTGATGGGACTGCACTTATCCCCTTGGTCATTTTCCAGGGAGCACGGCGGAATCTTGAATGGGGAAGGCCTGAGAACAATCCATCTTCTGCTAGGTATGTAATCTTTTCATTCCGGACCAAGTATATTAGCTAAATACCTCTTTGTCTAGTGTTTCAGTCTCTCCAAAGGGATGGACCAATCAGGAACTTGGTTTGAAATGGCTAGAGTGGGACTTTGAGCCAAACACGAGACCTGAAGCACCGGAAGAGTATCGCCTTTTGATCCTTGATGGACACAACTCACACTGTACCTATCCATTTATTAAATTTTCTGCCAAACATCGTATCATCATCATCTGTCTTCCGTCACATACCACACATGCACTACAGCCATGTGATGTTGGTGTCTTCGGTCCACTGGCTCGTGCATGGAAATCACAGGTCACACAAGCATCACAGGAAAATATACCAATTACAAAGTCAAATCTCTTACGATATTATCATACAGCCCGAACTATAGCTCTCAAGCCAGCAACCATCCAATCTGCTTTCAGAAAGACAGGTATCTATCCTTTAGATCGAAATGCGATCCCATTATCTGCCTTCGAGCCAGCTAAAAACACGACGACCCAAGCCACACAACCATTGCCAGCTGAGCTTCCTTCACTCCTTGTTCCGACTCCATCTCCATCTCCTGCAGTGTCAGCTGCTCCAGCAGCCAATGTTGATATCAGTGCTCCTGCAGACCCCACTAGTGCAGACCCCACAGCTTCCACAGTTGAAGAAGAGGCGAACATAGCTGCAGAGCCAGAGCCAAGACAGCGGTATCATATCGAGGTCCCACCTCCACTTCCAAATTCGGCCTCACGTCGAGCGCTCCAAGAAGAGAACACAATGTTACGAGGCATCATTGAGCGAGCTGGGGTCATCCTAGAGCAGGACTATGCTCAGATGAAGTTAATGGACATAGAGAATGAAAGGTTGTGTCAGAAAGCATTCACCAAAAACCAGCAGAAGGCTGCAAAAAAACTTGCTTCGGGCCAAGCACGCCACATGACTGCACCGGAGATGATGGATTTGCTTGCTCAACAGACATGGGAATCTGCAATGCGCAATCTGTTCAAGGAAGCGTCAGAACAGTTCAAGGCTCGACGAAAGGCAATTGATGATTACCATAAACAGGTTGTGGCTGAGAGGAAGTTGGAGGAGAAGGCACGAAAGGCGGTGGAACGTCAGGCAAAGAAAGCTGAGAAGGAAGCCGAGAAGGCCAGAATATTGGCTGAGCGGATGGCAACACGAGGTCACGGAAGGGGTGGGCACGGTTGCGGTTGTGGTCGTAGTCGTGGTCATGGTCATGGTTGCGGTCGTGGTCATGGTCGCAGTGTATGTGGGGATGCTGTTGGACCAGCAACTTTGACTGCTCAGGACTCCAATTTCAGTGACTCTGAAGAACAGCTTTCAGATGATCCTGCTCTGACAGATCGTGACGACATACCGACATTGGAAATGGGTGTTACTCAACAGAACCTTTGTCAACCACGTGCATGCAGGAAAAATGCACCTAGGTTCCTACCAGATGACGATGAGGAAGAGAATGAAGTGCCGCCGATTGTCCATCCTCGACCAAGACCTCGTCCGCGTCTCACACCACCAGTAGTGCTTCCTTCACCTGATACAAGCAATCAGCCACCAGACAATACCATTCGAAGGTCGCAATTACCACAAGGACTTTGTGAGGTAACTGCAACAGTCAAAACCACAACAGTTGGAATTTTCGCAGCCACCCTAGCATCTACAGTCGTACCATCTCAGCAACCTTGCCTGGCATCCAAGGAGCAATCCACCACTACCCAGGACAAAACTGCTCAATCCGAAAATGCTGAAGCCAGTCCATCGAGGTCTGTTTTGGATGGTGAACCAAGCGTCGAGCCAGGAGAGAGTGGAAATGTTGTTGGGAAAGGGTTATTGACAAGGCGCAGTACAAGGCTTGCTGGCAGGCAAAAGTAGCTTAGAACAGTTCTTTTTTGGTAGATTCGACTTACAACTATACATATAAACATGTTTTAGCACGCAGAGATGACATGTAGTGTGTTGCGCAGACGAGGATGAAGATGCTCGTTATCTGATCATAGGTTCCCATGGGTGGGCGACTTCCCAGGTTTGCCCAATTTGGTACCCACCGCCGGAAAATATTCATAGCGCAGGCCACACGAGGCCTAAAAATACCAATAATATCACATTCCCTTCGTAACACCTTAGACAACGTCTGAGTGAAGTTCTACAAGTTCACCATTGCTTATTAAATCTGGTGCCCACCAGGAATGCTTAGGTGGTCGAGTACCCGACCTTTAATAGTACGTGATTCTGAAGACTTTGGTGCAACTTGATCTTTTTTAATGTGTTCAGAAATTGTGCTATTCTCAATTTCGTAGTTCAAATCTGAAACACGTGACATTAGATGATTATGTGTTTCGCCTACCTTATGTAGTTCAAATTCGGCACGGGTTATACTTATAAGCGAGCTCATCAATTCTAACTTTGTCCATCGATCAAGCACTGTACATAGTTCCCGTGACGATCCATATCAATTCACTCGCCTTTATTTCCTTGTTTGGCTTGCGTAATGGGAAATCACCTTTCTTTAAAAACCGCAGAGATATCACTCCCCCGCTATTTATCAGCCACCATAGGAACAAGATGAGTTTTTGCAAAGACTGCATTTCAGGTGCCTACATAGCCATGATCTGTACAGTTTCCTTGCTAATCTGTGTTACGAATTGTATACCAGGTGTAACCCATGAAGGAACCCCAGCGGGTACATGGGAGAAGATCGGAGGGGTGGAGTCGTATATCGCCACGCCTACCGCAGACTACCCTAAAGACAAGATCATCCTATTCTTGACGGATGTTTTCGGAGCTAACCTCATCAATGCCCAGGTGTGTACATTGTCGAAACTGGGTGAGGCATCCGATGACAACTTATTCTCTGGATTTAGCTGCTGGCGGATGATTTTGCCCGCAATGGTTTCAAGGTACAGTCTAACTCCATGATAGGGTTGACCGACGAAGACTAAGTCATAAAACATCCAGGTGGTAATTCCGGACATCCTCAATGGGGATCCCATTCCTCCCGATGCAATGACGACGGTATGTGCCCTGCGCCATAGTAAACAAGTATATGCTAACGTAGTATATCCAATCCTAACGTAGGGTACCTTCGATATCGCAAAATGGTTCCCTAACCACGGTCCTGACCAAACCCGCCCAACCATCGATAAGGTACTGGCGGCCTTGGAGGAGCAGGGCGTCAAATGGATTGGAGCGACAGGGTACTGCTTTGGGGGTACGCTGTGGCTACTTTCCATTATCGCGTGGCTAATAATGAACGCTTGAAATTTGTCTAGCTCGATATGTATTTGACTTGGCATTCGATGGAAAGATCAAGGCGGGGGTGGTTTCGCACCCATCCCTCCTCAAGGTCCCTGAGGATTTTGAGGTACTCTCTTCTATTTTCTTCATGCTCGTGCTATCCACTTATGTACCTGCAGAAATTCGCCAAAACGGGCGTGCCACTGCTCATGAACACCAACCCTAATGACCCACAACTCTCAGACGAGGGTTGCAACATAGCGGATAACATCCTTGGCAATGGCAAGTTTGCTCCCGGATATAAGAGGGTGCATTGGGAAAAGTGTTCGCATGGCTTTGCGGTTCGGGGTGATCTAAGCAACCCAGATTTTAAAGAGGGGAAAGAGGGTGCATTTAAGGAGACTGTGAACTGGTTCTTGGCAAATTTGTAGGTCAAGCACAGAGATTTGAAGATGGAACAAGCAGAAATTAATGTAAGAGTATTGCTTATGTGTGCTTTGGAACCATTGAATTTGTGGTAGTCCTAAGTGTCAAGCTGCATTCCTTGGAGAGAAAGTATTTGTGACTAGACTCACGAAGAGTTAGCAGGCTGGACTCGAGCCTAATTTGTGGTAATCCGCCTACGCGACGAATATACGCCGCTATAAATTATAAATAGCAGCCGACACAATGTCTCAGAATGCGACAAATTTACCGACCATCTACCATGAGTTTCTGCAAAGACTGCTTCACTGGTACGTCTACAACACCTCCCCAATGGCAATGTTCACCCTATGGCAGGCGTAAGACATGAAGGAACTCCCGAAGGTAAGTGGGGGACGCTGGGCGGCGTAGAGTGCTATGTTGCGACGCCGACTGTCGGCTATTCCAAGGACAAAGTCTTGTTGTTCGTGCCGGACGCATACGGGCCGCAGTTAATAAATGCTCAGGTAAGTTAGTTATCTGTTCTCCGTCCAGGTGGATTCCTTACCATCGTATTACGGATGTAGTTTCTGGCAGATGATTTCGCTCGTAACGGATTCAAGGTGCATATATGGTCGCAGGGACAACGAACCATTAGACTAATACAACCCATAGACGATTATCCCAGATTGCCTCAACGGCGACCCAGCCCCAGCTGATGACATGACAGTAAGCATACTGGCCATAGAATTGAGAGTTGTAATAAAACTTCGCACAGGGCACCTTTGGCAAGCCTGGTTCCAGAGACACACCCCTGTTCAGACCCGCCCCCCGCTTGACAAAGCTTTAGAAGAGCAGGGAGTTATCGCAATTGGCGCAACTGGATATTGTTTCGGTGGTGCGTGCACTGCTCACTGCAGTCCTCAGAATAACAACCTTGACGATGAACTACTGCCAGGACGCTACGTGTTCCATCTCGCCTTCGACAATAAGATCAAGGTAGCCGTAGTATCCCACCCTACGCTGCTCGAGATCCCAGGCGATCTTGAGGTGATTTCTGCATCGACTCCCCAGCGCGACACATTCACTCATTCACCTTGCGATAACAGAAATACCACAAGACCTCAAAAGCTCCACTGCTCATCAACAGCTGCACCTTCGATCCGAGGTTCCCGTCTGAGGCCACTGCGCAGGCAGACAGCATTCTCGGCGGTGGCAAGTTCCCCCCTGGGTACAAACGGGAGTACTTTGAGGGTTGTTCGCATGGATTTGCGATTAGAGGCGATTTGAGCGACCCTAAGGTAAAAGCAGGGAAAGAAGGCGCTTTTAAAACCACGGTTGAGTGGTTTATGGCGAAGTTGTGAACGGATAACTTGAAGGATCGGAGTTGTCGCACAGTCGCAAGCATAAAAATGTAACAATTATTATTCCAGTAGTTTGGTTATATAGCTGCGAGACAGCCACGTCCCAAGCTTCCAAGAGTGACTTGTGTTCAGTTTGAAGATGAGAGTAAACTCTATCTTTGCTCTCATACGGAGACACCATGACTCGTTCAGACTACACTTAAACACAACGCAAACGTGCCGCCATTCCCAAGCTATCCATTACTCAATGGATTCAGACGATCAGATTCTGAAGTCCAAATCTGATACCAAACGCACTAAAGAACCTCGCAGAAAGCCACAAAGCTCTGGATCCAAACCTCAGTCGGGGAAGCTTCGCGGGCTTGAGAAAGATTCATCCGAAGTCAGACTCTCTAAAACACTCTCGTGGCTTCTGCGTCATGGCGCAAAAAGTGAGGGGCTGCCAATGAGGGCTGATGGTTACGTCCGAGTGGCGGATTTGGTGCGTGTGCTTTGATGTTTCACTCTCTGTCTGAAGGATTAAGGGCCAGCATCATTTCACAGTTTGCGAACCCGAAAATCAAATCCCAGGCGCTGGATCTGGCGAGGTTGCAAGAAATCGTGAAGGCGGATTCAAAGCAGCGTTATGATCTTGTGCTTGAAGGTCTTGAATCTAATGCAGGCGAATGGTGGATACGAGCTAATCAGGGACATTCTATCGAGGCATGTATCATCTACTTACCTACTTCGACAATGTTCCTAACTATTCTTAGGCTGTGAAGTTGGAGTTGAAGCCGATTTTGACTATTAGTGATATACCCAGTGGCATTGCGGTCCATGGGACGTCAAGGAGGGCTTGGGATGCCATCTGTAAGTGTTTCTCGAGTAGTTTGGCATTTTGTCTTAATTGCGTGAACAGGTACACAAGGTCTATCCAAAATGAAACGGAATCACATTCATCTCGCACAAGGTATGGCAGGAGAAGGCATTATAAGTGGTAAATGGAACATTTCATCTCCTGTCGCTTCATCTAAGTTAGTTGCTCTGTTGAAGGCATGCGAGGTAGCTCTCAAATATTCATTTTCATCGACGTCCAAAAGGCACTTGCATCAGGAATCAAGTTTTTCTTGTCGGACAACGGTGTTGTTCTCACCGAGGGAGACGAGAGAGGGTTTTTGAACCCAGAGTTATTTGAGAGAGTCGAGGATGCGAAAGGTGTTCTTGTGGGCGGCTGGGAAAGGTTGCAGACGCCTGCCGTTGTTACTGAGCCGCGAATGGATTCGGGTGAAGGGTCGTGACTTTGAGGCGCGAGTGGATACCACACTCAGTCGGTCACTCTGCCGGCGTAATGTATAGTTATATTCTAGTGTGGTGTTCCTGCATCCATACAACGCATAGTTGCACAAGCATGAGACGGTCACGTGTGGAGCCGCTTTTATTATCAAGTATATTCCTTCCGAACGGCTTTGTCGCGTTCAATAATAACGCATCCACGCCACATGTACCCATGGAAAATCTCTTTGCAAACGCCGATAGGAAAGGCGTAAACTTCTATGACGACGAAAAAAGACGATTGGCAACTCGCCCTCAGGCGCCAATATCAAAATATGGTGACGAAACGACGCGACGAAAAGGCCAGGCTGTCGAGGATCTAGGATCTAGCTTTGTCAAAGGAGGCGACACAGGGAAGTCTAAAGTCAACAGGAGGCCACCGCAGACCCGGAGTTCACAATTACACGACCCTGTGCACTCCGACAGCGAGGATGAAATGGACTGCCTGTCATCCTCCCAACTGGGGAGCGATTCTGATACTGGTTCACATGTGCGAAAGAAGTCAAAGGGGAAGAGGAAAGAGGAGTTGGGGCAGAAAGGTGGAGTTACGGATGATAACGGGAAATTTCACAAATTTCACCCTAATTTCCAGCCCAAGAAAAGTCTGAACTTGAAAGGTCTAAAGTTCAATAAATTCAAGAAAACCATTGGTGATCTATCTGATTCAACTCCATCCAATGCGTCTTCCTCCACTTTGCCGATTCCGAAAGAGAAATGGACGAATCGTCAATTACTGAGTACTTCATTCGGTGGGAGTACTGTGCCGCAGAATGGAGATAGCCAGACATCCTTTGAACTTTCTCCGAACTCCCTTCCACGCTCTACCTGTAATAGGAGCCCAAGTCCTACCCGACACATGCCCACAGCTCATTCCCCCAAACGAACCCAAGGTCCTGCCGCAATGAACACTCGACCACGACCTCGCCCTCTGCGTCCTGCAGCATCCACACAGCAAAAGACACAACCTCTTTCCGATATTGGTATCCCAGACAACGATATCTCCTGGTCTCCTACGCGTCGACACACCGTGTCTGTACGCGGACCATTGCCATTTCCACTTTCGGTCGCTCAGTCCGAGAATATTGACTCCGCGAAGACGCGCCGGTCGCCTGCGGTGGAAAAATTGGCACCAGCAGCGTTCCCACTACTCTCACCAGTAGCTTCGCTTATACGACCCTCAGAGACCCCATCGTTGACGCCACTTGCGTCGCAAGAGAACCTCAGGACAGTCGGAAAGCCTTCATATCTAAGTGCAAAGAGGAAGGGCACTATCACCCAGGTATTACCTACGACTCCCAAGCCTGCGAAAGGGAAAATGGCGAAGGATGTAAGCGCTTTCCCTATGCTCTCACCTCTGTCATCACTTGCTATCAGTGCAAATGAGGAGAGGGCAGGCAACTTTAGATTAAAGCCAAAGGATCATTCAGGATATAGACGCGAAGCAGATGGCAGCGATATCGAGGAATTGCATGGTTCGGGTGATCAACCCAAAGCTCAGCCGTTCCCTATGAGTACGCAAGTGCTCAATAGTATCGGGTCACCGGATACCCCTCCGACACCTGGGCCATCTAGACTGGGGAAGAGGTCGTCCTCGGATGGTAGCGATAATGAACAGAAAAGAAAACGGACTAGGAAGGATAAGAGAGATGAAGACATGTAGGTCTTCCTGCCTTCTACTTGTTCTTGTTGATCTGGATGTTTCGGCAGAGAATTGATGCCATTAGACGACTACGCTTACGATGAGAACGATGATACTCGTATGTATCTTTTTGCTTATATATATGTACTATAACGCGGTCGTATGCACAGTGACGATCTCGCCTTCCACTGACCCACGGACTCTCTGTCCCTATTGCGACTCGCCCTTGCCAGCCTCTCCTACCTCACTGTTAACACGTCTTCTCACTGCCACAGCCAAAAAATCTTCCCAGGACCCCCGCCCCACAAACCCGCTGGGGCGCAAAGCACCGTTCGCGGTTTTCATTGCAGTGTGTCAGCGCCATCGGTTTGAGAGCGAAATTCTCCCGGAGGCGGAACTGAAGGGGTGGCCGAAGGAGATTGAGTGGACAGAGCTTGGAGAGAGAGTGGGCAAGATGAGGAGGAGGTTGAAAGCGTTGATTGATGATACAGGAGAGAATTTGCAGGATGGCGATGGCTATGACGAGAAACACGATGAGGACTGTCTCTTTACCGATGAAGAGGACTTTGGCAGCAGAATTAACAAAAGGGAGAGAGGTTCAAGATCGAAGTGCGTGTTTTGGGGGGAGGTGATGGCAGAGGTGAAGAAGAAAGGGTCCAGAGCTGTTGCAGGTGTGAGGGGCCAGTTCGCAAGTTTCGAGAAGACGCAGCCTGGCTAGTAAGTTCTTCACATTGCGAATCGTCTTGTTTCTCCAGCTGATCACGGAAATTTTAGTTATGGCGAATTAGGTTCTGTTATCATACACCAAACACTTTATGACCTTTTCCCGCCTGCGTCTATCGACCCCAACTTAATTTCGCCACTAACCGTCAATGAATTTATCCAGCGAATTCTTGTGCCTGAAGTAGGGGTGCGCCTTATCATGGAAGATCAAGAGTTGGAGGGAGAGAAAGGGATGGAGACCGCCGTGCGTATTTTGAGGGAGAGTGCAAGTTACGGCGTGGCTATGTTTCCGGAGGACGGAGGAGAATGGGGTGTTGGTGGTAGTGGGAGAGGCAATGGACGGAAGGGAGGGGTTGATGAAGAGATGGGGGTTGCGGATCGCATTGTTATGGAGAGAGCGAGGAAGAGACGGAAGGAGCTGGAGGAGGAAGAGGGGATGGAGATGGAGATGGAGATGGGAGAGTTGCAAGTGATGTCCGATATGGATACCGATGGAAAACGAAAGAAGCCGAACTCAAGAAGGAAGAAAGGACCAGATTTATCAAAGAAGGGCAAGGGCAAGGCAAAGGAGGTCGACCCTGCGCCCGTCATCATTCCGCGACCGAAACCAAGGCCTTTGGGAAAGACCTCCAGCAGCGCTAGCATTTTAGCTAGTGGCACAGATTTCGATACAACACCACATGGATCACAGAGTGTAGAAGCTATCGATTCGGATGTTGCGGAGATGGTGGAGACACCAGAGCCAAGACTGAAGCGCAAATCCTCGAAAAAACATTCGCCCACTGTGAGCGATCTAGAACAGCGGACTGATACAGAGTCGGAAACCGAGAATACGACAAGGCTTGCGACAGCAATATCCAGTGGCTCCACTTTTCTGGATCTTTGTTCTTCGGACAATGATGCGGAGAGCCAGGACGGGAAAATCGCCAGCAGACTGACAAGGAACCGAAAGAGGATTGCGAAGGTGGGGGCAACGAAGAGGCCAACGCCTGAACCCATATCTGTGGTAGAAAATGCTGAGGATGATTCTGTCGAGCTTGTGATGCCATTGGAGACGCCCGTAGCCACGCGGATTCGACAAGTGCTGGTTGAACTTGATGATGAACTGGAGGAGACTCCGAGATCACGGATACCCTCTGCCAACGATTCATTGTTTGTTCCTTTAAAGATGGCTCGGGAGCGGGGTACGAGATGTGGGACTGCGTCAGAGTAAGATTAGATTGATCTCCCGATATCTGTTGGTGCTCATGGCAAACGGTTTTAACAGTACACGTCCTTCAACACCGGCGCAGGCAAGTAGAGATACGGCCCATTCTTGGCTGCTGAGCGACAGTTCACAATCCGCAGAGAGTCACGAGCACTAATACTTTACAAGACAATTTGGTATATAATTTGAACCTCTAGACCTCTAGAGTCGAGTCTCTCGACTTCTAATCTACATTCTCTCCATGATTAGACGCGCAATTGTTGCGAGGCCTCGATCTGGCCGAGTCAGGGACTAATATAGACGTAATTTGAGTGTCCGGGCAACTCGGAAGTCACCGCGCTGTACTACATCCAACAACGTATCCTACCGTGATGTCAGCCCAGCACACTGTACACCAAGGGACGGAATGGCGGTCCACTGAAAGGGAACATCCAGAGTGACGTTGGAGTGATGGCATTCAAGTTCAACCTGCGAGTTATTGCCAACCGCCCTCACCTTTCTCCGTCGTCTTCGTCATTGTACACTCCGATATTGTGCCATCAGCTCTGTCTCCTGCACCCACCAGTCTGTCCCAGAAACCTGAACAGCCGATCGCAACTCAACACCATTAGGGTATCAACAGCCACAAAATACCTGAATAGAAGCCTACAAACCTAACACTGATTATTCCATGATATGGAGTCATATCATCTCCTACGACCAACATTCCCTCCCGTCGATTGATAAGCTGCTTCGTCGTTCAGAGCCCTCATTGCTAGATTTCGGAAGTCCCATCCAGCGCATTAGCATATCGGACAAATACGACAGCGAACTTGGTGTGTTGAAGCTGGTCTTGAACCACACACCAACATTACGGATTTTCAGCTTAGAAGTGACGGTTTCCTGCTGGGAACTCGTGCAAATACTACGTTTTCTTTCCCTTCCAGCACCAAATCTCGAGTTCGTGAACTTGCGCATTCTTACCAGTGACCGCGTGATCGCGCGTTTCTTCAGGTTGTTTAGCGATGATGCTCCTCGTCTACAGAACTTACATCTACGTCGATGCGTTATCGACTTCACCTCGCTGGTCCTGAGGCCTCTGACAGAGCTATACGTGCATACGGCGGCTGGATTGAATGACGTGTCCGTTATCAGTTGGCTACATTATCTGGGAGAAATGCCTTCCCTTCGATGGATTACCCTCATGCACGCCATATCAAGTTCCAGTGGTAATGAAGATTGCCTTCCAATCATCCACTGGCACCTCGAAAAGCTGGAGATGTTGCGTATCGATGGAACTTTTCACGAGTGCATCGTGTTGATCAACCAGCTGATCCGACACGCCTCCTCGTTGCAGTTTGAGAATTGAATGTGTGGCCTGCTCGGCTTGGACTTGACCAACAAAATTTCTGGGCCATCATCCAGGGGAAGCTCAACGTCTGAGAGAAGGAGACCCCTGACCGTTGTTTCGAAGCGAAGCGTCGTCAGCATTGCCACAGAATGGGATATTACTGTAGCAGAGGTAATGCATGACCCACCACCGTGGCCAATCTCGGATCCCGTGTTGACGGTCGTGCTGCATTCGCTGGTATCCGAGGATGTCACCCAGCTCTTTCTCTCACTATTCGCTCTTTTTGAACGTACCATCGTGACCACGACCCATCTCATGATATGGATTGATTATGAAGGAGACAATACCACAGAGATGTTCCTTCCATTGGTCGACAACTTTCGTTTCTTCGTAAACTTGAAGTCACTAGATCTCTTATGTGATTCTCATACATTCCTCTTCCCACTTCTACAACATCCTTCCGCATCAAATTCAATATTGCCCCCTGCTCTCCATGCACTGCACTTTTTGAAGGCCCGTTTTCGACGAAACTCCACGTCTTTGGCCCAAGCAGCGGCATACCTCCAATGGCGATGAGAACGAGGCTTTCCGGTTCAGAAGATTTATATATATAAGTACTAGTACAACTACTAATAACTCTAAGAGTTGGGTTGACAGTGAATTCGTACAATCGGAGCTTGGAGATGTGGAGGTTAGCATGATTACTTGGGATGACTGAGGACTCCTCCGAGAACTCAGAATACCTAGCGGAAAGGTGTTCGCAGTATAAACTTGAAGTTGGTATGATGTTCGGTTGAGTAGTTTGCTAATAACGGATGAAGTAGCTGGTAGCATGCATGTTGTGCAGACAAGTATCCTGTGTAATGCTCCCCTGGAAGACTTCAGCCACTTTCCTTCATTTTCCAGCAAAAAACTTCGAAATAGTTGAATGCTCGTGACTTTGCTCGTTTTGCACTACGGGTGACTTTCACAAGGTTTTATATTGGACTAGGTGACTGTGGCCATCCTGAGGAAGGGTAACGAAGAAGAGAGCTATCAGTGGCACTCAACTAGAACTTAACATCGGAGGTTCTCCTACTAGTATCCGAAAGTACTCAGTTTTGGGCAATGTGTGACTCGCAACTATGGATAATTCTCTGTTCATCATTCCAACAACATCTCCTTGGCCGACCAGCATGGTACCATGAACATCGGATACCCTCGTGAGTTACATTTCTATCTGTCTTTCCTCTCGCTGTAGACCTAAAGGCATGTGCGGCCACAACAACGTGGAGCCCTACGGTGGGGATACAGAACGACTATTTGCTGGGGGGTACCACCAAATTTAATCGTCCTCATGGCCTGCGCTATTTACCAAGTAATGAGGATTTGGGATGTCGACGATCATGAACGTCGAACACTTGAAATATAATATTGACGCGATCTGTCACAACCACGTGACGTGTATCGTCATATCGACCGTGACTCGGATATGATTATGTAATGACAATATATACGATCGTGTACGCGTCGTTCAGCAGCAATCCTCATAGCTACGTAACATATGGAGGGCTCAGTGACATCCTCTTCGCACAAGCTCACAGGATCCATAAACCCCAAAGTCAGCCTTTGTTCTCGATTTGCGCCAAGTCCGTGGATGCCTAGCGATGGCAAACTCAATATGACGATGGCATCTCCCTGCGTTCCGATTGAACTCATTGACCATATCTTGAAGTTTTCACTGATGTCTTCGGCAACGGATTTCACCACTCCACAGTTCCGCTCGATTGCTTCTGTTGCCCTTGCGTCAACGACATTTCGTCAGGTCGCCTTACGTCGCTATTTTCGCGATATCACGCCCGAAACCAAGGCACATTGGGCAAGTTTATTGAGGATGTTGAGCGCACAAGATGAAAGAGAAGTCGCAAGAGGCAGAAAGGGAGCGTTTATTTGGGTTAGGTGTGTGTATGCGCATCCGTCCAGGAGAATCCGAAAAGGTGACGTGATATATGCGTGAAAATCGACCCTAGATCACTCTGCACATCATCAAGGATACTGTCCTCCAAGCCTCTGGTCCTGGTTTTGCTGACTCGGCTACAATGCCTTTCCATTGACTTGGCCCAGGAAGGCCTTTCCACTCAGCACCCTCGTCTGAAGATTTTACTCGGCCATCTTGAATCTAGTGCATCCACAAGCTTGACTTCATTGACGCTATCCAGTCTTCCTCGCATTGATATGCATCTGTTACGATTGATTGCGAAAAGCTTTCCCCGCCTGACGGATCTGTATCTCAGCTGCACCGAACGCCTGGAATTCAGTTGCTGTTGGACTTGCTTCGAAGACAGTTTAGGGTGCACGATACATTCACCAATACCAGACGATTATGTCAACGTTAAAGAGCTGGCGGTAAGTCATATCTAAGTAAACATCAAACGCTGATGTCAGATATATGGATGGTAAAAAGGACGACTTCGCCAGTGCACTGAAGTCCCTGGTATATCTCACTCACCTCCATCTAGGCATCTTTCTCTCCGACGACCAGCTCTTGTATTCGCATATTGCACATTCTCTCGCTGACGAAGAGAATGGAGGAATGGTGGATGGGTCTGGTTGGTGTTCGACGTGTTTCGCGGTAGCAGTAGGTGATATACGGATGCGGGAAGTGGTCGCGAGTGCTGCTATCGCACGCCAGCTGAAGTCCATTAAGAGCATCGGATGGAGTTCGTTCTTTTCAGACTTGCCAAAGGACGAGGACAAGGAACAAGATGATGCTGAACACGAGAACAACGAAGGCATCCCAACTGTTGACTATGAAGACGTGACTGATGAAATTGAATTAGACATGAAAACAACGATTTGGGTGGGGAGGACGAACGAGAACATAATGATCAGAAGGCGCCCATGGTAGACATTTCCCCCTCTTGTCACGACACTTTTGATGTTGTTCTCGATATTGCCTGTCGTACTGCCAACATGCCGTGGTATGATTGAAGGGACCAAATAGTATGATGAATAGAATACAACGGTTGAGTAGAAATACGCGTCGTCAGTGGCTACCGGCGCTGATGGGCCACTGGGACAGTATGAGCAAACAATGACGGACAATGACAGTGCCACACACATAGTAACAACTGGGTAGCCGGGCCTAGTGTGCAAGGCCAAAGCATTATGGCCACCAGAATTGATAAGCCTTTTATAGACCGCACTCGCTTTCCATGTTGATCCCCAAAGGAGACACTGCGGTTCGCTGTGCCACTCCCTCAAAAATCTACCATCAACAACATCCAGGCTCAGTCTATATCTTTTCAGTTATCTGTCGATGAACTATGACCACCTCTGATTTAAAAACTGCCGAGTTCGCCAGACTCTTCGACTTCTTCGAGCGCCTTGCCTCACACAAAACTCGTGTTGGAACTCATAATGATGACACAACTATCGCAGGCATGGAGGACGTCAGTTCCGTACCCGCCGATCTCGCGCCTGTCGTCAAAAGCCTCGCTGCACTTGTGGGTGCAAGGAATCTGCAGGATGATGCGCGCCAGAAAGCAAAGAAGACTGCCGCTCGCGCACGTAGAAGTACGGTCGCCAGCCTCTCACATAACATGTTGGATGTCGAGGACGAAGATGATGACGACGAAGAGTCTCTTGCAAAGTTTCCATTGGGGAAAAGATATCCGTTTACGTTCCGCTTGATGCTGCATAAGCTGTATCAGCTGGACGATTGGGCACAGAAGGTGAAGGAAGTTTTGGAGAGGTCGCAGATCGAGTACAAGTCGTTGGCGGAGCAGAGCATGCAAGAGGAGGAAGGAAAGGTCGAGATAATAGCAGAGAAGTCTGATGGGCATGTCCACTTCAAGCCAGGAGTCGTCATCGGGGGAAGTCGCAAACCGGTGATGCGGCCGCGCAGCCACTCAGTAGCTGTCGTTGGGAAGGGGAGGGATTACAGCGAGAGGGGACCAACGTCGCCTAGCAAGTCACCGACGAATAAGGAGCCACCTCGCGAGGAGATCAGAGCCGTGAAGAAGCGATGTGTTGGCAGGAGAAAGTCGAAGAGTGGACTCATCAGTATGGATGTAGGAAGGGTGGGAGGGGTTTGGGTATACGATGCCGCGGTGTCATGTGTCGAGTTTACTGGACGAGACACCATCGAACATGCAGTTCCTCGACGACCGAGGTATCAATCTTTGGGGACCAGCGCGAAGATACTTGGGGAAGCACCACAGCGAAATGGGGCCAGGATGGAAGCAAGGAGGAGGGCCCTGAGCGTTCTAGACAATATGGGGACAGGTGGGGCACAGCGAGGGCAGATGAAGCGTGCTTTTGGGGTATGATATCTTGTACAATATCTTCATTAATCATTACCTCACGAAAGCTGATCACAATCCGTTATACCTTGCATAGTTCACTGTGACATCGTGACATTGAAATGTGGGCAGACTCCCCAGACACCGTGGCCTCCTCTGCGTAAAGTCAAACAACGCAGGTCGTCAACCTCCAGTGATGAAGGTCTAACTTGAGCCGACTACGGATCAGGTCATGATAGTCGCGCGCGTGCGACGCACTTGTGAGGTAATCACCAAGCCAACGGTGCTTCGAAAAAGGTAAATTCCTGAGTATCCGGGGTAGAAAACCCACATGGGCACTAGGTATGCTGAAACCGATGCTATGGGGGGAAAGGGCGGCGGAAAAATGGAGCTAGCCAAATGATGTGAGAGCGGCGGAAGATCTCAACAGATCGATATATATCCAGGATGGGCAATAAGTCTGAATGGTCAGGAAGCCGCTAGGCTTTTCAGCGGGGAGGAGTAAAATGGTCTCGTTGACTCAGCAACGGTAGCGAAGATATCATCGCCTCCTTAGAAAGACTACATCTGGATCTCCATTGAGGAAAACTTCTACTGTCGTCGTAGACGCAACCTGAAGGCATTCTGTGAGCCACAAAATTGGGGATCCAAATAATCTTCGTAAAACCCAGCTTTAAAACCAAACCGATTGTACAGTAACTGGCATCCAGGGAAATACCTCAGGTAAGCACATCCAGTTTGGGTAGAATTGACGTACCATCGCCGAGCCATTCACCGAGACGTGAAGTGTGATATCTTTATTTGGGTTCAGTATGATGAGATGATACAGCATAGATCTGTTCCCGGGTAAGCATATTGTCCGAAATTTGAGAGTTTCAATCAAATCTATTTAGCGAATGATGCGTACCTCGCTATCCCAGCATTATCCCAACCAGCTTTTACAGCAAGATATGTGATGTACGTCTCTCGCGGAGAGCTGAGGATAGCAACTCCGATTACTAGTCTTTTGTACGTTACCACTACCGTGCATCGCTCGGGCATATGATCTAGGGAATCGCTAACTGGATATTCCATGTCATTTTAGGCGTCACAATAAAAGAATTCCAATACCATTGATCCCACTCCAAAATGATCGCTCTAGTAGATCGTGGACTTGAGGGAGGTGACAAGACTGCAGAGAGGTGTAAACGATTGTGGCTAGAGATTCTACAACATGTTCTCTTGTGGGGCTGGAAAGGAAAAAAAACAAAGTGGATGTATCAAACTGGCATAATGTACATGTGAAGACACATACTGAGCCAAGAGATAATGTTCTCTAACATCGCCCATAAGTTTCATCCAAGGTGAAACTGTGTCCCAATCCATAAAAAGAACCCCTAGGGGCGGAGTGACGGTACCATGGAGGCGAGAAAGAAAGGAGGTTCTAAATGGAATCAATGACCTGATGGTGCGCTTGATGAGTTGCCGCTGGGGGGGAGAGACGAGTGATTGTCTTTGACGGCAGCACATTCCTTTCCTCAAGTTTGTTCCGGCGTCTTTCCTACATTGTCACGGTGATACATGAATTTTCTCGCCTGATGAGAAATAGACCAACGCACCCGAGTTAATCTCAGTTTGCTTTTCGTTATTTTCTCCAGGAGGTTTGTCGGATGTTGGTTCTCCATTATGAACGTTGAAACCTCTAACTGCCAGCTCAATGGTCTGACCTTCCGGCCCTGGAAAGACAAAATATGAGTAGATGTCTGATTTTCATGTTCCGCCAGCCCCTTGGTATTGTCTTCAACATTCTTCTCAAATCAGGCCATGGCTTCAGCAAGTTCTCCAGCCATCGACCACGATGCTACCCTAGCAATCTTACTGCCATTTGAGGAACTTAGGGCGCGGCCAATTTTTTTTTTTTCAAAAATTCACCGGAATTAGGTTCGAATAGTAAATCGCCCGTAGCACACTAATTTCTACACGTACTGCTATGATATATATATATTCTGAACCTCCTTGACATGCTCTATAAACTTGTAGCATCAAAAGTGCGAAAATTCCAGGTTTGAAAAAGTCAGTTTTGTCGTTGGCAACACCAACTTGCTCTGTGACACTCCACACCGTTGATCTCTCATCTTCACCAAGCATATTTAATTCAGGTATCTTCCCCTGCCCTCTATGCCTCAAACTGGGCCCATTGTTCTATGGAAAAAACAGCATCACATTCATATCAAACAGCCGTCGTGTACACGTTACTCAAGCGCTTGAAGTACAGCAAAGGCCCATACAAGTTGGATAATCCCTCCAGAATGTCTAGCGAGATGTCACAGAAGTCTGCATGGGTAGGAAGGATGTGGGGAGAAGTGGAGAGAACCACGGGACTTGAGTCGGAGAACATTACTGAGTGTAGTACTGTGTGGGGCGACTGCCGCAGTGGGTGCGTCTGTTCTACTCTTTTACCTTGCCACACATTCTTACAAAAGTACCTTTCTATGGGCTCTGTACTCCCTTACTAGTCTCCTTAAGGTCGGTATCTGTTGCAACTTCAAGATCAGCCAAGTCTGCTGCCTGAAGATTTGCCACCTCATCCACCAAGTTGAACAATTGTCGACTACTGTAGGAACTCATCCTGAGCTGGCTATGTGATCATTGGCTAAGGATCTTACTTTCTTCAACTGCCTGTCAGCTGCTGACCCATAACATTGCAGTATAATGGCAGCAAGTAGTTCCACCACTCAAAATCCTCATTTTTCAAACTTCGCTTTTGACACTTCTGATGCTACAGGGTTATATATCATGTACAGACCTTTCGGAAATTCATGTCCCACGTGTTTTTCAGTGATTGAAAAATATAAAAAATAGAAATAAATCAAAAAATCAAAAAAATGCCTTCCAACGCGTTTTTCTATTCATACCAGGCTTAATAGCAGCTTTTTGACTTGGAAATACTTCTTTATCAAATCCTGAACCTTTCTTTCATGCCCGTTCGGCCCTTTCCTGCAATCTTGGAGCAAACATTGCGAAACTGAATGCTTCCTACTCTGGGCGAGAAAACTTGTAATAAGACTGTATTGTGTATCCAAATATTCATGAAGAGATGTTGGGTAGCAGGAACCTTGATCGGAATAACGCGGTAGCGACATTTCTAGGTGCACGATTGCCAGTGGGTACGGTAGTGGGCGTTATGCTGTGTTGCGATAAGATCCACAAGTGCGTATCCACCGTTCAAGCGCTCGATCCTCCTGTCAATGCCATTATTTCTTGCTAGGGATCACGCAGGCCCCAGAGCACTGCTAAGTACTCCCATCCCCGATAAATGCACAAGTTTCATCCAGCTTCATAAGGACCTAACATCCCTTTGTTAGTATCATGCTGTAATCCACCACGGCCCACCATCCAAAGTCAAAGCAATTACCGACAACTTGAAGTCTGGTCGGATGACTCCTAGACTCCAAGTTGCTTCAAGTCAACACGTCACGACTCACGAGAACCAAACCTACTTCAACCACTTACTTACCGATATGTCAGCGAGGATCTATATGCATATGGACCGTTATCTAGGCCAGTAGTGTTGGGCAGAGGAACTGTCCCGGTGGAATACATTGGACGCTCTACTGATAGACTTGCAGTTCATTTTTCCCATTTCCCCCTCTTTCTTTTATAACACCTGTAAAATACACTCTCTCAGCCTTCTCACAATGGCCCTCTGTAACGATATTACGCAGGTAGAACCTTGTTCTCATGTCTACACCAGTTTTTAGCATTTTTTGATTTATTTTTATTTTCTGGAATTTTCAACCACTGAAAAACACGTGGGACATGAATTTCCGAAAGGTCTGTAAAGGAGATTCAGAATATATGTGTTTCATAGCAGTACATGTAGAAATGAGTGAGCTACGGGCGATTTACTATTCGAACCTAATCCGGTGAATTTTTGAAAAAAATCCGGCCGCGCCCTAAGTTCCTCAAATGGCAGTAAGCATGGTGGAAAACCAAATGACTCACAAACTTGTTTACGTCAACTTGGAAGCTGCACATTGAACCATCTACG
>QLOJ01004369.1:0-39261 GCA_003313625.1 Tricholoma saponaceum
AAAATTATAATCATGAAAATCAGCTCAGAAGAGAGGAAGAGCTTAGGTAGCAAGCTGAAAATGATGAACATATTAGACAACAACAAGCAGCCAATCAGGGTCAACAGTGTGTTCTTCCAAAAGGTTGCAGGCCATATCATGAACCACCTGAAGGTCCTGAACGGCATTATCTGGGTCCAATGAATATTCAGTGCAATCACTGTCATGCTTTGCATTTTGACTCAGAAAAGCTTACATTTTCTACTTGAGCAAATAGGAAGTTTGGAGGTTGTTGTTTGCAAGGTCAAATTATGCTACCACAATTGCCTCCACCTCCAATAGAGCTTAAAAATTTGCTCTATGGCATAAGTCCTCATGCATGCCATTTCAAGGATTGAATTCGTCAATACAATACTGCATTTGCCTTTACCTCTCTTGGTGTTAAAATTGATCATGAGATTACAAATGCACCAGGTCCCTATTGTTTTCATATCAGTGGTGAACTCCACCATTTGTCAGGAGCACTTCTACCTACAGGTGCTGAAGAAAAATATGCACAGATCTATATCCATGATCCAGATGAGCAGCTGGAAATTAGACAAAGAAATAATAGAAATCTCAATTCTGTTGTCATGACACAGCTGCAAGGAATGTTAAATTCTCATCACCCATATGTGCCACTGTATAAACAAGCTTTTCAGATTATGAGAGAAAAGCCTCCACATGAGCAGCAGGATGTAGCTATATGGTTGCGAGCTAACAGAAATCAAGATCAGTGTTGGTATAATTTGCCTACTGCTGATGAGGAGGTTGCTGCTATTATTCCAGGTGATGGATCAGAAGAGTGTTCTGACCACAGAGATATCATTCTTCGCTTGCATGATAATAGCTTGAAAAGAATCAGTCATTTGCATCCTTCTTATTCCTGCTTGCATTATGTTTTGCTGTTTCCAAATGGTGAAGATGGCTGGCACATTGATATTCCATCACAGCCTGGACCTCAGGGGCAAAGAAGAACTCCCAAGGTTAGCCAGAGAGCTTACCATGCTTACCGCTTGCATGTAAGACCTGGAGAGCAACCAGCACTCTTTTAGGGTGGAAAATTACTTCAGGAATATGCTGTTGATGCTTGGGCTGCTATTGAACAAAGCATGTTAAACTGGGTCAGACATCATCAGAAAGAGCTCAGAGCTGATGTTTATTAGGGATTGAGGGATGCTGCTTTTGGAGACCAGGATGAAAACTTCAATCTTGTTGAACATGGCAGACGCATTATTCTTCTATCTTCACATTCTGGAAGTGAGCGACACATGAATCAGCTGTTTCAGGACTCTATGGCTATTTTTCGGTTTTTTCGCAAGCCAGACATCTTCTTAACAATGACTGCAAACCCAGATTGGGATGAAATTCAAGAAGCTTTGCTTAAAGAGTCTCCTCCTGGCAACAAAAAGCAAACTGCTGCTGATCGTCCTGATATTGTTGTTTGTGTTTTTGAAGAAAAGAAAAAGGCTCTTATAAAAGAGATTAAAGAGGGCCTGTTTGGTAGGGCAGTAGCTATGGTGCATACAATAGAATTCCAGAAGAGAGGTCTTCCTCACATGCATCTTCTCATCTTTTTGAATGGCCCTGATAAGATCAGAACTGCAGAAGATGTGGATTCCATTGTGTCAGCCCAGATTCCAGATCCTGTAACACAGCCAGTGCTCTATGGGATAATTACAAAATCTATGGTCCATGGCCGCTGTGAAGATATCAATCCTGAAGCTAAATGCATGGTTGATGGCAAATGCAGTAAACATTTTCCAAAGGAGTTTTGTGAGCATACTGTTTATGGTGAAGATGGTTATCCTAAGTATGCACAGCCTAACAATGGCTGCTCCTTTGAAAAGACTGTCAATGGTATAACACATGTATATGACAATCGTGATGTTGTTCCCTACAATCCCTATTGCACTGCCAAGTACAAGTGCCATATTAATGTTGAAATTTGTGCTTCAGTTGAGGCAGTAAAGTACATCCATAAGTACATTTACAAGGGATATGATAGGACAACAATTGAAATTGCAGATGATCAGGAAAGAGATGAAATCAGAGAGTATCTTAATGCACGCTATATTTCAGCTGCTGAAAGCCTCTGGCATATTTTTGAATTTCCTATGCATGCAGAATCACCCAGTGTCTATTGTTTGCCAGTGCATTTGAAAGACCAAAATCTCATCTATTACAATCCAGATGATGACATCAATGAGGTTTTGGACAGAGCATCTGGAAAAACTGCTTTGACTGCTTGGTTTGATGCCAACAGACAATACCCTGAAGCACATGATACTCTCTATCAGAATTTTCCATGGACATGGGTTTATGTTCAGAAACACAAGAAATGGAAACCAAGAGAGCGAGGTGCAGGTGCAATTGGTAGAATGTATTTTGCATCACCTGCTCAAGGTGAACGGTTCTATATGAGGCTTCTTTTGACTTCAGTGTCAGGTGCTACTTCATTTGAACACTTGAAAACTGTCAATGGTGTGGAGTGTGACTCATACAAGGCAGCATGTATTGCTCTGGGTCTTTTAAGAGATGATCAAGAATGGGTTCAGTGTCTCACACAAGCTTGAGATATCCAAACAGGCTTTTCACTAAGGCAGTTGTTTGCTATAGTTTTACTTTACTGTCATCCAACCTTTCCTGAGGTGCTTTGGGATCAATTTAAACCCAAGATCTGTGATGATCTGAGAAGAAAATTGCAACGGATGCCTGCATACAGGAATCGACAATTTACAGATGAGCAAGTTCATGGTTATGGGCTGTACCTTCTAGAGAAGATCTTGCAGAAGTCTGACAAATCTCTGAAAGACTATCCATCTATGCCATTGGCCCCCATGGGGCCTGATGAAGGAGAAGTCTGGCAGGACACCCAACCAAACTATATTTTAACTGAACAATGTGATTATGATGTTGAGCAGCTAAAAGCTGTAGTGGAGCAGAATCTTGGGTGTTTCAATCCAGAACAATGGAATGCATATGATGCAGCTATGAATTCTGTAAACCAGAAGCTTGGAAAGATAATATTTATACACAGCGCTGGGGGTTGTGGAAAAACATTGGTTTGCAATACAATTGCAGCTGCTGTTCGTTCACAAGAGAAAATAGCTTTATGTGTTGCATCATCAGGTATTGCTGCACTTCTTCTTGAAGGTGGTAGAACTGCCCATTCACGATTCAAAATACCTCTTGATCTATTTGATACCTCTGTTGCCAACATCTTTCCTGATTCATTTATGCATGAAGTTCTTAAAGTTACTGAAGTTATAATCTGGGATGAGGTTCCAATGCAACACAAGTATGCAATGGATTCTGTTGATCGGTGTAGGAGACAGGTTACAGATGTAATAGATAACCCTAGTATTCGAGTGGATGAGAATGAGAATGTAACCTTAGAATGAGCTGATGGTGGAACAAGGATGAATGATTATTATTATGAAAGGTAACGGTCCGCAGGTCATTACATCACCGTGACTGTGTACTCATATGTATCGACTTGCTATCCCTACACTCCCCTTCAAGTCGGTGCTAATCCCATCTCGGCAACGTGCTTTAGATATTTGGGGCGCGTGAGTGGCTTGGTAAGAACGTCTGCAGTTTGCTCAGGATCTCGACATTCTTCTACTGTGAGGATGTCATCATTGACTAGGTCTCGAATGAGGTGCCAATGGATAGTGATGTGCTTGGATCGCTGGTGAAACTGTGGGTTGCGTGCCATGGCGATCGATCCATCGTTGTCACCTTTAATAAGTGTGGGGCCTAGTTGAGGGTAACCTAATTCATTGTATAGGTTCCTGAGCCAAGAGGCTTCACGTGCAGCTTCAGTGAGAGCAACATATTCAGCCTCAGTGGAGGAGAGTGCGACTGTGGTTTGCTTTTTGGATCACCACGTAATTGCTCCCCCTGATGCCATGAAAACATAGCCTGAGGTCGATTTGAAGTCATCTTGGTTAGCAAATGCAGCGTCTGCGAAACCATAGAAATGATTGGGGTTGTCAGTAGTATTAGAAGGAGAATTTGAGTAGGTTATCCTGTAGCTTTTGGTTCCAGCAAGGTACCGAAGTATTCGCTTCAGTGCTCCAGTGTGTTGGAGGCTCGGGTTTGCTGTGTATGCAGCAAGTCTGTTCACGGCATGCATTATGTCAGGTCTTGTCACATTGGCAAGGAACTGCAGTTCTCCGATGAGTTTTGCATATGTGTTGCTTCGGTTGCCTTCGTTTCCATCTGGATTTGGTTGTATCTTGACGTTTGGATCAAGAGGAGTTGCCACTGAATTGGCGTTATCCATGTGTTCATGTTGCAAGATAGATTCAACGTATTTTTGCTGTGAGATGGTGATAGAGTCATCTTTGTGAGTGATTTCAATGCCTATAATTTTCGTAGGATCTCCCATATCCGTTGCCTCCCATTGAGAACGTATGTCATTCTTCATTTGTTGCATGAGTTGGTCAGATGATGAGAATAGGAGTAGGTCATCGACCCAAACAGTGATGATGCAGACTCCATCTGTGTTGTGTCAAATGTAAACACATGGGTCGGATCATAAACGTTGGTAACCAAAATTTTTGAGCTTGGTGTCAAGTTCCTTGTTCCATTGGCAGCCTGATTGTTTGAGACCATAGAGGGTCTTGACCAATTCACAGACTCAGTCCGTACCATCTTCATATCCCTCAGGTTGTCGCATGTACACCTTCTCTTTTAGGATCCCGTTTAGGTATGCACCTTTTATATCCATTTGTTGGATTTTCAGATTTTCCATGGGCACGAGAGCTAGTATCGCTCGTATCGTCTCCATGCGAACTACGGGTGAGAAGGTTTCGACATAATCATGTCCTGGGCATTGTGCACAACCCTTTGCCACCAGTCGAGCTTTGTGCTTGACTACTTCACCGGCTTTGTTTCATTTCTTGATGAACGTCCACTTGTTGGCTATTGGAACGGCATTTGGCGGCTTGTCAACTAGTTTCCATGTTCCCATCTGTTGGAGTTGGGCTAGTTCAGTCTGTGCTGCTCGTTCCCATTCCGGCCAATCAGGAGATTGCTGGGCCTCCTTGAGACTGGTAAGTTCATCTCCGGCAATAATGGCATATTGTTGGTCATCTGATGTAAGAATTGCATCGTTAGCTTCTTCATCAGGGAAAGGAATATTGAGGTAGCGGTAATTGCGGTAATCATATTTTAATCCTCGTGTTTTTCTTGGTTCAAATTCCTCATTATCTCGTTTCCTCTTGTCACCGGTACTGGGACTGTTGTCTCCTGATGACTGTGTGCCGCTTTCCTTCTCCCCCTCACACGGTAAGTCAGGAGTGACCTCAATTTCCTCAGGAGGAGAGCTTTGCTGCGGTGGTGTTAGGAAACGGTAATTTCGTGATTTGAGGATTTTTCAGGTTTCTGCATTATAATAGAGAACGGAATTGGATCCATCATCAAACCCAACATAAAGGCGCCGGTGGGATTTGGACTGCATTTTTGGCGGTTCTTTCTTACCTTGTAGCAGAATCCACACGGGCGCACCGAATTCTCATAGGTGAGATACATTCAGTTGTTTTTTTAACCAAGTTTGATATGGTGTTATATTTCCCAGGGATCTTGTGAATGCTCGGTTTCACACATATATGGCGTGAGCAGTGGCGTGTTCCCAGAGGAATTCAGGAAGATCATTTGCTACGATCATCGCTCGTGCAAGCTCAACAATAGTACAGTTCATCTGTTCTGCTATCCCATTCTGTGATGGTGAGTACGGTGCCATAGTTTGAATTTCAATTCCTTGCTCAGCGCACCAGGATTCCAATTCCTCATTGAGAATTTCTTTGCCACAGTCGAAGCGAATTGCTTTTGGTGATTTCCCTTGGGTTTTGAGGTACGTCACATAATTTTTGACCTTTTGTACCGCTTCTGATTTCGCTTTTAGGAAATTTACAGTTGCAAACCATCCCGTGTCGTCAACAAAAGTAATGTAATATTGGTTTCCATTTATAGATTCAACGTGGTATTTTCCCCATATGTCTATATGGGTTAGCTCTCCGGGTTTCGTCACTCGGTCAGCCTTTTGATTGAATGGTTCTTCTGTTTGTTTAGCTTCGGTACAGGCTACATAGTCCGGCTTAGGTGTTCTAGTATCCACTGTAAAGCTGTCTACAATTTTTAGATTTAGTAGCTTTTGTAAGCCACTATAGCTTATATGACCATATCGCTTATGCCAGGTCTCCCAGCTTTGCATCGGTTCTGTAGCCTGGAAGGTTTGAGGAGTAGATGCCGTAGTTTTAGAACTAGAAGCACCAGGTTTTCAAATAGAAACCTTCATATTATACAGATTGTTCTGTATTTTAGTGCCTTGGGCGATCTGTTTCCCATCTTTGGTGATGAGAGTTAGTACTCCCCCTCCACCAGTGTACTGTCCCCCAGCTTTATCCCATCGGCCAAGTGAGATGAGATTATTGTGATTGCTAGGGATGTAGAGGACATCATCGAGTCGTAATAGGTACTTGTGACCATTATAGCATGACTCGAGTTCAATTGTTCCTTGGCCTTCGACATTGGCCTTATTGTTGCCAACTCCTGCTATGGTTTTCCCTGTTAGCAGTTTATATGTGACAAAGGCTTCTCATTGGTTAGTAATATGGGAGGTGGTAGCAGAATCGGCAACCCAGTCATAATAGATCAAACACTCGTCGTTGCCATCTGCATTATTAACATGATTGTTATTAAAATTAAATTGTTGACCTTTGTCGGATGGGTCATGATCCTCCTCCATCATGAATGCAACCTCCTCTTCAGCCTGCATTGTCTCCCCCTCATTCGTCGTCATATTTGTCGCCTTGGTCTTTTGTTTCTTCTTCCCCCCTCGGCCTGATGGCCAATCTCACTTTCGTTTGCCCTTCTTGTACCAGCAGTCAGATTCATCGTGGTTAGGTTTCTTGCATATGTTGCAGAGTTTCTTGCCACGATTCCGACATTCATTAGTATTATGGTTATTGCGCTTACATATAGCGCAATACTTTGATTTGCTGGTCAATGGGTGAGGTGTTGAGATGGTTTGATGGGAGGTTTCAGTTCTGTGGGCGTCACGACGAATGGCCTCTTCTTTGATGATGCCAATGAACTGCTGTGAGCTCATCAATTTCTTGGGATCGGTCTCGGGAATGTCCCTTTGTCGGCCGACGTAGCCTTCTGTGAAGATATCCCAAGTAGATGGGAGTGAGAACGAGATCAGGACCTTGAATTGGTTGTCTGAGACCTTGAAGTCCTCGTCGGCCATGAGGTTTATGCATTCCCAATACCGTTTGAGTTTGTTGAGATGGTCGGCGATGTTGTCGCCATCTTCGGTGCTAGTGCGGTACAGGTTGCGAATGACTGCGATCGTCGTTTGGTGACTCTTCGCATCATGGACTGTTTCGAGGTTGGACCAGCTGTCGTTGGCAGTTCGGCTCTGGCTGATGTGTACCATCTGTGTGGTTGTCACATTGTTGGCTATCAGGACTCTAGCATAGGTGTCATTGAAGTCCCAGTTTGTTGCTCCTTCAGGGTCATGGCTAGGATCAGGACATAGTACAGTACCGAGAGCGTAGCCTTGTACCCCACAGATTTGGAGCATTAGCGTGAGCCAGTGGTGCCAGACAGTCCAGTTGGTGTCATCCAAGTGGTCGTCGGTGCGAGTGATCGCTTGATTTTCATTAGCACGGACTTTTTGGATTGAAGGAATGCCGATGTTTGAGTTAGGATTATTTGCTGCAACCTGTATCTGCTGTGGGTGTGGTTGCTGTCCAGGATTGGAGCCAGGATTGTTGGGTGTCGTAGTATCAGCCATGTTTCAGATTGGTGATTGGTGTTGTCACAAGAGAAGTATGATTTTGTTGCCTATTAGAAAGTGCCAGGGCCCATAACCTGTAGGAGATGGGTTACAGATGTAATAGATAACCCTAGTATTCGAGTGGATGAGAATGAGAATGTAACCTTAGAACTAGCTGATGGTGGAACAAGGATGAATGATTATTATTATAAAAGGTAATGGTCCGCAGGTCATTACATCACCATGACTGTGTACTCATATGTATCGACTTGCTATCCCTACAATCGGGCTGCACGTGATCTGCTGAAAAATGATAAACCTTTTGGAGGTATTACAGTGGTGTTTGGAGGTGACTTTTGACAAACACTTCCTGTTGTTCCCAGAAGAGTACGACAACAGATAATTTCAGCATCTCTGTGCAGAGGCAAGCTCTGGAAAGATGTTGAAGTGCACTATTTGGTTAAAAATATGCGGTTAGACAGAACACCAGAAAGTGATGAACATGCAAAATGGCTGTTGGATATTGGTGCTGGCAGAAACTATGCTGAGGGGACTGAATGTGTGGAAATTCCTGAGGATATGTGCTGTGTACCAAATACAGTGGAATCCCTGATAGAAGCAACTTATCCTGGAATTGGGCAAGGACATAAAGAGGACCAGTATTTCTTGGACAGAACATTGCTTTCATGCAAGAATGATGATGTTGATGACTTGAATGCTATGATTCTAGAAAAGTTTCCTGGGGAAAAAAGAGTGATGATGAGTTCAGATTCAGTTCAATTGGAGAATCAGGCACTTAATGGGTATCAGCCTTATCCAGCAGACTATCTCAACAGTCTTAATGCAGGTGGACTTCCATTAGCAAAGCTTGCATTAAAAGTGGGAGCACCTGTAATGCTTCTTCGCAACCTGGATCCATCAAAGGGGCTTTGCAATGGAACATGGATGATTGTAACAGACATCCGACCATGTGTGCTCCGTTGCCATATTATTACAGGAGATGAGAGGTTTTCAGGACAAACAGTGATGATTCCTCGAATAGAGCTGGCTCCAAAGGCAGATAAACTTCCTATTCCTCTTCAGCGGCAACAATTTCCAGTACGACTGGCATTTGCTATGACAATCAACAAGTCACAGGTACAGTCAGTGAAACATATTGGGTTGAATTTACAAACACCAGCATTCTCACATGGACAACTTTATGTTGCACTTTCACAATGCACATCACGATCTCAGATTAAAGTCCTTCTTCCTGAAGAATGTGAAAACCGAAGAACACCTAATATTGTGTACAAGGAGATATTAAGGGGATTTGATTTGTGAGTATGAAATATTAGTTCTATTTGATATCAGTTACTAATATTGATGATAGAAATTGATTTGACTGTTATTTTATAATATAGAATAGTAATTACCTTGCTTGCAAGGTCTCCCTACCCTCAAAAGTTAAGGTTCGTGCAAAAAACAACAAGTGCAAATATTGTTACGTCAGGGTGTTAACGTCACGCGGCTATTCGATCCCTGCTTTTGTGCTGTGACTCGGACTCGGAGTGCGGTTGCTCTGTTTTATCTCGTGAATATTGACTTCGAGTCGTTCTCTGAGCTGCGATCTTGGACTTCGCGTCAGGCGTTACTTTGAGCTGCGTTTGACTGCGTGTCAGCCACTTAACCAGGTAATGACTTTGAGTCGTCTGGTTTATGTCTGCTGAAGGCCTTGACTTTCAGTCATCCGCCAGTGGTCTTTCTTTGTTATATTCTAAGCCTCCATTACACTTTCGCCTTCACTACGTGTCTGCTGCCATGGGAAAGAGCTTTTTAGTGTTCGAGACCTTTTCTTCAAGACGGGTATCCTCTTCCTCTAATTCTTCCGACGGGTGCGTCGTTAACAATGTCTTATCGAATGGCCTGAGTAGCCTGATATTGTTTCTTCCTCTACTCCTAGACAGTGCGACGTACGCACTGAACGGCGTCAGGCACCCTGTTGGAGGCTTCGCAAGATCCACTACAACATACTCCAGAGTCTGACCTTGAGCCTTGTAATCTGTGAACGTGTATGCCCCTGTTAGAGCCGTCTGCCGACGCGTCACTGTCACGTTGTGCCCGTCTCTTTTCTGGATAGAAAATGTTCGTTCACTGGGAAAAATCGGCAGCAGACCTTCTGGCAGACCTGGGAACTGAGGGAAGATACCACGAGAGGGCTTGAAGATCACCACGGCCGGCGGAAATTGTAGGCGGATTCGGCCCGCTTTGTCCTTTCGGTGGTCTGCCTCTCACGGGTCCAGCACCAGTCCCACCACTTCGCCGCGCGTCCCATTCGCTAAATCTGCTTCGGTGGCGATGTTTATGACCACCATTGCCTGCATCCCCACAGTGAGCTCCACCTCCCGCTCCAGCTTCTCTGTTTTCTGCGGCTTCATCCCTGCCACAATCACTCTCTCTTCTAAAGACAGCCGGTTTCTCTCCGGTCCCGTGGTGTCCTCACAGGGCGCCACGTAGAGTGGGTTGCCCGACTTCACGCAATGCTTCTGGAGTGCCGCCGAGTTCCACCTTGCTCGTACCGAATGCCGGGGAGTGACCAAAACTGCGCTAGCCCATGGCTCCGTGGTGAAATCCGGAATCTGACATTCGCTATTTGTCAACACGAGCTTATCCACTTCTTCCAGGTCCTCAGGCGTACACTCCCCTTCCCTCAGCCGCGACAGCAGCTCAGCCCACCCGTGATCCGTTACTCTTATCTGTTCAGTCAAGTTCACGACTACGTTGAATTGCTCGTAAAGGTGCCTGCCGATTTGCTGCCGTTCGCTCTTGCTGTGTGCGTAATACAACGCTGCCTTCGGGTTCCCCACTGGCGGAAATTGATGGAAATCCCCTAGCAGAATGACGTTCAAGCCACCAAAAGGGACGGTGGCGTCAACACCGTCCACACCGTTGCGCAGGTTTCCCAACACACCTGACAGGAATTCAAGAACGTCTTTGGTAAGCATTGAATATTCGTCTGTGATCAAGTACCATTTTCCGTCAATGTTCACCAACCTTTTAGCCTGCGTTTTTTTGGTAACTTTTGTCCTTGTGGTAATAGTCCTCGGAATCCCCGCCCAGGAATGAAGCGTCACTCCCTCAATCAGACTTGCCGCCACACCTGACGAAGCCGTCTTTGCTAGTAGAGATCGGGCACCCATGTTTTCAAAAGTTGTGGTGATTTCTTCGATCAACGCTGTCTTCCCAGTGCCCCCAGCGCCTTGCACAATCATAAGGAGTTGGGGAGGTCGGCCGCCACCGAGATGAGCTTCTAGATGTTTCGTTATTATCTCATATGCTCTCCTCTGTTCTGTTTTCAGGCGTTTGACACCAGCCCTCTCCTCACTTTCTACCCTATGATGAATTGCCGCAATCCCCGCACCCGCACCGTCTGGCAGTGTTCCTTGATCAGCTTCTACAGAAATAGCTTCTCCCCCCGTTTCCCTGGTGATTGCGTGAAGAGTTTTTTCCCACAAGTGGTAGAGACCCATGTCCTCCGCCAGTGCCGCCACGGCAGGCGCCTTAAACGCACTACTCACCTCTGCTGTTTCAAACATGCCTATGTCTTCCGCGATGTTCATAGCGACGTCAGCGTATTGGGTGTCTCTGGTGTCCCATAGTGTCAATTCTGCAAGGCGGACGTCGTCTTCTGAGAAATCCAGTTGGTCGGAACAGGCACCTTCCATGTCGATGTCATGTTGCTCCACGGTATTTTCCTGCGCATCGGTTTCCCTGTGTTCTTCCCACCGGGCCACCGCGCGGTCTGAACACTCATAGAAATATTGTATATTTTCGATGATGTGTAAAGCCCTGGGTGCCGCCGCTTCTCGAAACCGGTGTAAAGCATGAACAAACGTTTCCTGGCACTCCTTCAGCTCCTCAAGACTTTGCCAAGGCTTCAGCAGTGCGAGCACACACGCCGCATGCAGTTCCTGAAGCTGGCTGTCATCGTTTCGAGGAAACCACCGTCCGATAAAGTTAGGAAGAGTCTCGTGTCCTTGGGAGCGTATGACCCGACAACGGTTATCATGACCGGTGCCTTCCTTGTATGCAACCCTCTCGTTGCGTGGACGACCGCGGCCTCCTTCCTTGTTTCCGGTCTTCGCCTTCCCTCCAATGTCTTCAGCGTCATACGTGTTTATAAAATAATCCAAAAAACTGTAGCCCGCGAGCAGCTCGCCCCTGTCCGCATATTCCTTGAGCTGGTCTTTCAAAGTCAGTTGACCGTCGGTCACGGTTACACAAAGGTAGTCTGCCTGTGTTGTGTGAGGAAGCGGGAGCGGAAAGTCTCCCCTGTTCGCTCACCTCAGAATTGCAACTGTCGTCACGGTCTCCCTCTGTAATTGCGTATACGTACGCCCTGCCACTAGGGTGAACAATACAACTCCATGATGCTCAAAGTGAAACTTACCTCTTGGGATTTAAGGCAGGAAACGCCGTCTTCAATGCGGAAACCACACTATCCCAATAGATCCCTACGTAGTGGTGGGAGAGGTAACGGTCGCCCCACGCCATCAAGTAGCTAATTACCTCCGGTGCGCTGAATTCTTGTTGCCTTGTAAGTGTATTAGCACATCGTTGAATCAGCTTCTTGTTGACGTTGGCCACGTCAGCGTTGTACTTTTCCTGCTTGCGGTGGTACGCGAGCCTCGTTGCTAACAGGGCTGATGTGTTAGAAGACTTTGTCTGTTTTTTGGTCGTGTAGTTCGAGATATAAAATGACAGGTCTTTGGTGTCTGCGCCGTTGGTGATCAATTTGAGGTCGTGGTTGGATCGCAGACAGTGTAACAGAGGTGGGTTCCAGTTGTTGAAGTATCCGCACGTTCGCTTTGGACCCCACTGACCGTCCTCCTTGATCCAGTTGACGTCGGAAAGTGGAAATGGGGCCCGTCGCTTGCACTGTTGCCGTCCATTCTTTACTATCAAACAATTTTCAGTACTGCACTTATGAAGTTGTACTGCTCGTGCCAAGTGTCGCTCCCTCTCTGTTGCAGCTGCAATATAGTTATCGTCGTTTGGATTCACCGGCCGAGAGTACGCGATCGCCTTAACCTGCTTTATGTTTGCGACTTCACCAGCTGTCGCCCCATCTAAATCAGCACGGATAGTGGCGCCGATGTAAGCGATAACCTGTTTCCGAAAGGCGTCAGTGAGCAGGGCCTGTTTCATCTGTGTGGATGTGGGCGCGTTTTCCAGCCACAGTATCATATGAAGATGAAGAGTCCCTCTTCCCTGAGCTTCCACAGTGCCAATGTACGCAGACACTTTTCCTACCACGCCCTCCCTCCTCCGTATGCGACTGTTTCTCTCGCCAGCCTCGATACCCATCAGTGTGCGCAGAATCAGCCTCACTGTAAAATGGAAAAACTTGGCTGCCGCGTATGGGTCTGCAGCTACATTTAAAGCACGATCGATTGCATTAGGACCATCTGTCGGTGAAAAGCTGTCCATGTCGATCTCGTGTCCAGCAAAAATTTGTGCAATTGGGTCGTGGGTGTCCGATGGGTTTATGGTCAACCAGAGTGATGGAGGCCCTCGCATTACACTTGTAGACCAAATCTGGGATCGGATCTGTGTGCGAGATTCATCTGTCCCTGTAACGTTCGCACGTACAGCAGTCAGTTGCGACCGCAAAGCTTGCACGCTGGGGTTTGAGAACGGGAGTTTCCGGGCCTCCTCGACACTTGCCTGTCTCAAATCAGCAGGGGTCAGTGTTGAAATCTTTTGCTCTACTGTGCGAAAAGCTTTCCGCCTGATTTGCAAAACCGCTGATCTGCAAACTTCTCGCTTCTGCATAACCCCAAAGACTTGGAAAATAAAGTGGAAGTCTTTCCGAAAACGCCTGTCCGCATATTGAAGGGCCCACTTCGCATGCCGCTCATACGTGACAGCTTGCTCCCAATCGACTTCAAATCCTCCTTTGCCATAGGGAAAAAGGACTGGAAAAGCACCCAGAAGGTGGTTTGGATTGTCTGCCCCACCATCGATCCTCTCTCCTGTAGTTTCACTAATTCGGGGGTATTCGTTGACGAATGCACTGCTCCGCTTGATTGCAAAGTCAGGCTGTGAATGACCAGCGGCATTGGATAGAGCATGCGCCAATATCTCACTGTCTGGAATATCAGCCCCTGAGACGTCGACAACTCCCATCGCCTGAAAGGGGATGATGGAGGCATCTACAGTAGATGTAAGTGAGTTTTTCCCTGGTATCGTCGAAGTTGTTACCTGACTCAGGCTCGTCACTAGCGTCTTCCCCTGGATGAAGTTCCAAATCTGAAACACCTGCAGCGGCGGTCACTGAATGCCACTTATGTTACGTAGAAGCGATTGCGACCTACCTCCCGCACCTGCAGATACGGACACCGCCTCATACGATGGAGTGTCAGCATCCCCGTCTTCAGGAACGTAAGAAGCGTGTTCTTGTGCCAGCAATGCAGTGTCATCCGATAGTTTTGTCACTGCAACCAACTCTTCTGGGATGCCGTCGATGGGAAGCTGGGCAAGCCGAGCAGTGCCCACTACAATATCTGAATACAAAGGGTTGTTTGCTTTCAACCACAGCAATGCGTCCTGCACCCGCTGTCTCCGGACTCTAAAAAACTGTGGCAATGTCGGCTCTTGCCCGCCTGTTGGACCCACGAAAGTGATTCCTATAGTAGCCGCCAAAATTTGTGCTGGCGGTGGCATGAGTGACCCGGTCACCATATCGGCTAGGTCGGTAGGATTAAGCCTGTATGTGGACACGTTCCCTCGAAGTCCACTGTTCATTGTCTTCTTATCCCAGAAACAAGCACCTTTTTTTTTCGGGTACATCTTTACAATGTATGCGGCGGGAAAATACCTTGCGACAAGAATTCGCTCAGGCAAAGTGAGCACTGCCAATTGATCAGGGACGTCACCCACCCACATCCCATTCGCCAATGAAAGCGGCGGTCGCTTCCCCTTCCGCAGGTGCTTCTCACATTCTCCACATAAATAACCCTGGCGTTTCTTGTCCACCGCCTGGGGGTACAACAGCATTCTGTCAGTCAGCTTGTGTGCAGCGTGTGACTCCACCGGCTCCAACAATCGCAAGTTTGGAATGTCAGAAATTGAAGACAGCCCGCAGTGCCTTCTTTCAACCTCTTGCGCACAAACCATGCACACCACTTGCTGCAGTGCTTGGTTCGAAGTCTGCGTGATGTATTCCTCAATCCTAGAGTTAATAGTTTTGGTAGATGGTGGCTTCAAAAAAAGATTTGGACAGAAACCGTCTTCGAGAGGCACCGGAACTCGGTCCAACTTTGGGCGAACATTTCTTCCTGGTTCCACTGTTGCCTTTCTTTTCTTTCCTAGAGATGCAGCTTCCACAACTGCTTTTTTCGCTGGTTCCGAGGCATGCTTGATGTAACCTGCCAACTCGTGTTTGGTACGTTTGCTTGCCGCGGGCAGCATAACTATGGAGTTGCATGCCTCAAAAGCTTGTTGCTTTGTTAGCGTCCTCACCGCATTTTCCACTGCACTGTCTGTGGTCAACGTGTCACTCATCGTGTCGATGTGTAGAAACAACCGAACAAAAAACACTATCTATGGGAAGTCCCTCATTTACAACAAAGTGTCTGAAGTCATGCCCTTGGCGATCATTCGTCCTCAGACAACTGTCTGAGACTAAAGTTTCCAGATGGGTTTGCTGAATATTCCGTGTCTGTGTTGTGTCGTATTCCGCGGCTGCTAGTGAGCACAGTGAACAGTCAGTGTTGTTGTGCGGCCCCTGAAAAGGTCCCTTTTCACCTGGCATCAAGGTGGAACACACAAACATGTATGTGGCACACTCCCCGGTTTTGAATTTCCCTGCAAACAACTTCGACAAACTCCGTCAGTGTGTTGTGAATGCTGATGCTGAGGGGGGACTGACTGATCACGTGCATTTTTACTTTACAAAAACACCCTATAGGTTCATGAAAAAATGTTGCGGTCTTATAAAATGGCTGCGGTGTTCCCTTTCGGTGCTTGACCGCTTGCACCAGGTGTCTTTGGTTAAACTGTCAGATGTTTCACCACCACCCCTCTCTCTGAACCTCTAGAATTCCAGAGAGAATGTCAATCAATCCGTGTTTGCATAATCCTGTTATCTTAAATGTTTCGTCTGTTTTTTTTTGGGCTGCTGCCAAGTTTAGTAACAGGTCTGGGCAGCCTCCTTTTCAATGGGGTCTTTGTTTATAAAAAACGGCCTTTACATGGAGGGACTAGCCTCCAACATACAGCATGTTCGACCCTTCCGCCGCTCGCAGCCGTTTTCTGACACTTACCACGTACATGGCAAACAGTGCGTTTTTCACAACTGTTGGTTGGAAACGCCAGGGAACTGGCCACGTCCTTGTTAACAAAGCCGATGGCTCTGACACGATCGCAGTCGTTGTTGGAGAAATCGTAGACGACCGCCTTTGCTGCGGTCCTCTCGCGAACTACAGCCTCCGATTCCCTAAACCCATCCAAGAAACCAAAAATACTTTCGTCATTGCGCGCCCGCACGTGCCCGGATTTGCAGAGGACTTTGATCGGTCTATTCGCACTGCACTTGCCGTACAGAGTAACATCACTTGCTCGAAGGATGACCGGTTTTTCATCGAGGGTACAGCTCACGACAATGCTATGAGGTTCGCAGTTGCTGCTTGGGAAAAGCGGGTATGGAACTACTTGGGTTTCTCCCTTCTATCTGACACTGGTGTGGTAGGAGAAACGTTTGATAATTCCCAGTAACTGCTCGGCGACATTTGATGTGTCAGGATCGGACAGCGCTGAAGGTATGTCTTTTTTCACGCGCTTGCTAGTATGCCAATTGTGTGTCAGAGGGTGAAGTAGACGACGAAACCGCTAAGTGGCCTGTCCCGTCCACACACAAAACCAATCTGGATAGCACGATGCTTACTCACCGTGTTTTGCCATTACCCGTTTATGATGAAAGCGGCCGGTTTGTTGAATGTATGGACGCAAATCGCATGCTGCGCGGCTCCCTGGTTGAAGTTCACTTCACTCTGAAGCATTATAACATTAAGAGAGACAACTACGACTCCTTTTCGGCTATTCCGCAGCAGGTTATGATCCTCAAGCGTTCGAACAGCGACTCGCCCAGGCAAAACATCCGAGACGGCCCCGTGGCTGCACCGACTGCCGCTATCTCTGCAAGTTTGAAAGGTGAGCACTTCTAAAAAAACGGATTGTATTGTTTGCTCAACCCTCCTCAAAGCTGCCGACGCCACCGGCACTGTTGCTACCTTACCTTCGCTGGCTCCTACTGTCGTAGAAACCGCGCCCGTTCCAGCAGTACCTGTAGTGGCGGAAACCCATTCGGCAAACTCGAACAATGTTGAAGTCCCTCCTACCGCTCAAACTAACAGTGCAGATGCTAACTCTGACCACCCACCGGTCGTGACGACAAGCGCTGGTAAACAAGGGTTGGAGGAAGCAGAGGGTCCTATGAAAAAGATAAGGGCCATTCGAAGCGCCAATGGGACTCGATCGCCACAAAAAGACACTGAAGTTCCCGTAGTGTAAGATCGAATTCTCCCCTGTATGGTAGTGTGCTGTGGCTTGGCGCCAGTTTGAATTCCGCCGCGTCTGAGATGTGTCGAAGAGCGTGGAAGGTTCCACCGTTTGATATATTACCTTGTTCGATCATGTCGTCGTGCCCATTCCTCTGGTGCGCATTTAGGAGCCAACCCGTAATTGCGAACGTTGGCATTTATAAAGGGTCTCATGGAGCCAGTTTGCTCCACTGTTCAAACCCATGACCGAGTTTTCGCCCCTGACGATGTCTGAAGTTGAGCTTTCCCTCACCCGTAAACTGCGTGAAGACTGCTTCATGATTCCAGTCACCCATCCAAACTTACTGTTGCATTATGTAACCTACTTCGTGACAAAGGACAAACCCAAGGTGCGACATAACTATTTACCAATGACTACGTGGTACTTAGACGAATGTCAGTTCCAGCACCCACACAGGTTTACTGATCATCAAGCTCAAGGTCAGACAGTAAAGTGAGTTGCGGTTGATCTTGTAAAGGGTCGAGGTGGTCGCCTGACACCATTCAGTGCCCATGTCCATTTACCGAGGACACAACTGTCTCAATTGTTGAAAGGAGAGCACATTCAGCTTGATGCAAAGACGTTGAATAGTAATTAGGTCGTCTTCGTTAGGCCTCCAGTAAAACTGCAGAACGTGTTGTTTCATTGGGCTTGAGCTTCTGAAATGGTGGTTTTTCATCTGGGTACGAACCTCGAGCTATGAGATCAAGATCAGTCACTTTGGAATGCCCCTGCAAATCGGAGATAACACCACTACGTTCTGAAACTGTGTCACCTTGCCGTGAACGATCAAACTTAGGGAGCCCATTGCAGAACCACAGCCACACCAAGTTGCGATCGGAATGAGTCTTTGCTGAGGAGTGATGCCACATTATTCAGGCCCCCTATTATTATTGTTTTCACTTAAAACTGGCAATTCAAACAAGGGGGTGCACCCAGATTCCTTCCGACTACCATGTCACCCTCGCAAAAAAATGACAGGTAATCTTCCAGGTGACTGATGTAGCAATTACAATTGTGAAGCTGGCTGACTCAGTACCGCTCAGCAACCAACAGGAAAGAGGAGCTTGTTTTGAATTTGCGAGACATCGCTTCTGCGTATGGACACCCCTCGGTATGGACCACCTTCTCCCCAGATGAGTTTGCTTGGTCCGAATCGGGGACACCAGCTTCTACCGTTAGTTCTTCACAACTGCCTCTTTTGTACTACGTGCTAACGGCAAATGCTGCAGGGTCCGTTGGAAAGGTGGCCGGTTTCGAGCCTTTACAAGAAATTAGACAATGGACCAGAGTCAGTGAAGAAGTGATAGCAAGAGCCATCCGAAAAGCAATAGTTAGAGAGACTATGGTAGCTGCGAAATAATAGCGTGTGTGTACTAAAGTTGAGAACGCCAGCCAGTTTGAAGTCAACATTGGGTTAAGACAGCGACCGGAAGATGACCGCCATTCGTTCGCAAGGAAACTCCAAACGACAAGTAGTCAAAATTTGGTAACTTGTGGAAGCGGATTCCAAAGTGAGAAAAAAACTGTGACTGGTGCGAGATCAACCGTGGTCGACTTAATTGTCGATGACTGACACGAAGTCAGAAGACACGACGGTGGGGAATACTGACACAGATGTTGTTTCCGACTTATTCGGTCTAAATCGGAGTTCAACTGCGCAGAAGGTTCACATGACATTCCGAACGTGTAACTTGAACCGTCACTTGAGCTCGCCCAAATCCAATTCTACTTCTCCTCTGTAGGTTTTCGTCTGTCCCAGCTAGTACTACCGCTGATTTATAAACTTTAGGAGCTCGTGCTATCGCTCTTCTTCGTGACTTGACGGACGTAGAGCAGCTGGAACGTAATCAGGGTTAAGGGTTTTGGCAACAACAGGTTCGTGTACGCCTATTTCGTTTTGATTGCTTTGTTCTCTTCCTTTTTTTTTGAAAGAGCTCTGACTTCGAGTCAGTCATGGGCTAACGATTCCTGACTCCGTGTCGGTCGTTTCTCCTAGTGATTTTGACTTCGAGTCGGTCACGTAGCTAGATCCTGACTTTGAGTCGTCTGGTTCCATCTCTATCTTTTTTTTCTTATCTACTGGACCAACTCACTTTAGCTTTCCTCTGCGTTGTTAGGTTCTTCAGTAGGTTTCACGTGAGTGTCCTGTGTCTTTTCCTTTCCTTAGCGTCTCGTCTAACAGTTGGTTAGTTGTTTGTTTGTTTCTGGCCGTTAAGGGCTTAGCCTTGCCATTCACTGAAGACTGACACTTGTAAGTTTACTTTATTCATTTTTTTCCCCTGTTGCCTTTCGCCTTCCACAAGTTCTGACTTTGAGTCGGTCGTGTACCAACGGCTTTGGACTTCGTGTCTGTCGTTACATTGGGTGATGTCTGACTTTGCGTCGGTCACATCAGCAGACTTTGACTTCGAGTCGATTGCTTGGCTGCCCATTTTAATTTTGCCTCGCAACCGACTCACTTTACTGTGGCTCCTTGCCGCTTTCTTGATCAGGCTGCTTTTCTACTTGTCATTGGAGCCGTCACGCGTAAAAGACAATGGTCAACCAGAATATTGTCCACATTACACCTGACGCTCTCAACGCGGATCACACTTGTCTCCTTCACAAAAAAAACGACCGGTCATGTACGTCGTCAGATTTACGCGTCCCAACTATGTCTGACTGCGACTATCAGGTAGTGATTTCGAACACAGTGATGGCCGTGTTGGTGCTGTGGTCGGAAACGGTGAATGGTTTGTCACCAGCCCAAACATGGAATTTGTTCCTCAGCCAGCTTTGAGGTGTTCCCATAACATGTGTATCCGTGCCGACTTTCAATACGGGGAGGATGACCCCCTTCAGTGGCCACAGCCCTACTTTGTGTCTGATTGTCATCTTGGTGCAATTCCACTACCCCCCGGTCCTGACGACGCGATGTCCATCATGTGGTGGGTGCCTGAGCACAAAGACTTTGTGCCAGCCACTGCAACTACTATTGGCGGGTTAGGTTTAATTGACAGGAAACACTTCACGTGCCTCTCATACATGGTATCAGCCCTACGTTCTCGGGCTGAAGACTTCATGTCGACCGAACCCTCTGGACAGAAGAATGAAGCTGTACCTTCCATCATGACTGTACTTCTGCAGGGCGTGAAGCGCCTGGAAAATTTGCCCATGAGTCGTCGTCAGACCTTCATTAATGTTCGATATGTGCAAAGGTGCTATTTAGAGCTACTGGCTGCTTTAGACTATCTGGAACTGTTCCGTCCACGTATGCGAGGCCTCTGCCCTGCTGCAAGCAGAGTCGAAATGAGGATGGGCGTCTTCACCTTCGATCCCGTTGTCGTCCAGGACTTTATGCGTGCAGGGCTACCTGTTTGGCTTATTCGTCCATATGACATGCTTCACACTGCAAGAATCAACTCCGTGGTGAACGTGCGCCTTCCTGAACATTACCTTTGTCTTGGAGATTGCGTCCCCCCCTTCAAAACATTTTTCTCTGGTCAAGTCGACAACCCAAAACGATTTCACGCGCTGCATGCTTACCTTCGGGGTTTTTTCTCCTACCCTAATCCATTCGAGGTTGTGGATGAGCCCTCAGTGGACAAACAACCACCGCCTTCTACCTCTATGCAGCGTTTGACTTCATTGCCTAACAGGACCACGAAAAACAAACCGTCTCGGAAACAACCATGTACAAAATTGCCCTACCTCTGTATTCCATAACTGACTTAATTGACAGACAACCGGAAAGCTGGCCAGACTCAGAAGCCTTCTGGAGGGCGCAATAAGTTTATTGAGGAACCCAGCCCACTGATACCTCCGGCAATCCCTGCGTGGCGTCATGCTTTGGCGCAAGTTGATACTAATCCGACCAATCAAGTGGGCTGCTTCTGTCACCCGAGCGACGCGGGCTACGCCTTTCCTGAACCAGGTGTTATCTACGGAGCACAATCCCCTGAAAGACAAGCAAAATTAATCCTTAACTGGCTTCAACAGCGACCGGCCCTAATCTATAGGCTGACATTGTCCACCTCATCAGCACGAGTATTATCAAATCAGAATTGGCGTACAATGCTCACGTATGGTAACACCGGAGACTCGGCGGAGAATCGGAAGGAGACCAAAAGTGGACAACATCGTACGGATATGCGGCAGCTGCTCGGGAATTGTCTGGACGAGGCGGGGTTGGAATTGAAGACAGGGTGTGAGCACGTTTGCTGGCGTGAACAAGAATTATTGACCGGAGTGCTACCCTCTGTCGAAGTCTGCCAGGAGATCCTGTGGGAGCTCTATGAGCTAAATTTCAGGTTCGAATTGCTGGCTCTGCACCAGCGGGCCCAATTAGTGGTCGATGACTCACTGGGACATCAAGATCGTGTGCAAAGTTGCTTCCCAGGACGTGGCCCCCTTCTAGTTGCGGATCTCAACCTTGCCAATCGAGGACTCGCTGCTCCTTCAACAGCAGAGCGAGCTCCTTACCTTCTTGCATTGAAGCGGCTGATGACAGGTTGGAAGGGAGATGCCCCGTTGGAAATCGGTCTGGAGGAAAAGTGTGTTGAGCAATACTCTCAGGATGAATTGTTAGCTTTGGAACAGGCTGTGACAAAGTTTTATACACAGTCCTTCTTCAATTTCTTTGGTCGTGCGGCGATAGTTCCTCATGGGTTGCAGGTTTCTTTGTCCAGCCCATAAACCTCTTCTCCACTGTCAACTTCCACATTTACACATCATTTTATATCGTTTTTTTGGTTTCGTTTTGAACTTCGTTGGTGTTGGTCTTTTCATGATCTGAGTGGATCGTTAGAAAATCTTATCTACGTCGTTCACTTCAGCCTTCAGGCACCGTCAGTAAGCACAGTTTGTAATGGGTAAGAGTATTTCACCCCTTTGATTTTTATTTTTATTTTTGTTTCATTTTCATTTGACTCCTTCCCAGCATTTCCCTTACGCACACCCCGGTCCAAAAAAAGGGGGGCGCAAGGCTACCGCCTCCTAAACAGTATAGGAGCATGGACAGAATTGGCACGAGGGTGGTGAGAATCATTGAAAACAACAGGGTCGTCACAACGTCTGCGCATTTAACTTAGCCGTTGATGGAAACTAGATATCCATTGGGTGAAGCACTTTTCCACTACAGTTAACTACACTACTGATTTGTGTTCTGAACGACGCCCAGTGCCCGCGACAGAACGGCAACGTCAAATGGCGTTAGCGAGCCGGTACCTTCAATATCGAGAAGGCTTGGCTCAGAAAGGGGCGTGCGCCCTGTGTGGTCCTCCGGTATGTGTCTCAAAACAGACCATCAGAAGCTTGCGACTTCAACGCTCCACAGATTGGAGACCAGGGTGTTGACATCTGTGTTGCATGTCGTATCCAGATGGACCTCGACAGGTTGCCCAGGATTGAGCTGACAGAACAGCTCACCCTGTGCAGAGTCCCTCCTCAGCTGGAAGCCTTGACATTACTGGAGCGTCTGCTTGTCACAACACGTTTTCACGCAGTACACTGGGCAACCGTACAACCACCACGTAAAGGGTCACGAGGGTACTACCTCGACGCGGAAGCGTTTCCAAACAGATCACAGTATTTCATCACAACAGTATTACCGGTGGCCCCAAAAGTGCTGCATCAGGTGCTCAAAATCAACTTCTTGAAACGCGTGGCGGGCAGCCATCCATTTGCTGCTTGTCTGGTTGTGCGACGTCATTTAGTTCATCAGGCGTTGCAGTGGTTGAGAACGAACAACCCTTTTTACATGGAAATTCTCATTGACCAAAACCTGCTGGATGGCTTGCCAGTGAATGGAGTTCCTGCAGACTGGGAACTGCTTTGGGTTAATCAAAAACGTAAGTGCCAAACGATTCACAAACAGTATACCCGCGACTGAAAACGCACCGTCAGCAACCACGCCAACCCCTATCACAAACAAATACGCAGATTGTAGGTGCCATGTTTATCTTGCACGTCAGTAACTGATTTGTGAGCAACCACTAGTCATTCCTCTGATTGACGAGGAGAAGCGTTTTGTTCTTGCACAGTGCTTTCCATGTCTTTTCGTTGATGGCGCACCGAGTATGCAACCTTACCGCACAGGTGATGCCGCTCGACTAGGAAAGTGGCTGTTTCAACATCACGGCTCACGATTGCAACACCACCCTGGAGTATCATTCGTGTTGCTGTCTCAACTGCAACAAGAGCGTTACTGCGAGGCAATCTCTACTCTTTCCCCAGAGTTCGTTCGCCGGGATTTCCGTGAACAAGCACGCCAGGGTGGCTTGGTGTTGTCCCAGGTTCCTGGTGCGGATGGATCAAACATCGAATTCATGGGTAAAGCAACAGGCATGATATTACGCCTTGGGCAACCAAACCTCTATGCTAGACTGCACCTCCAAAAAATGTGTGACATAAGAACACATAATTTTGATGGCTTTGACAAAGAATTCGACGCGCTGGTCCACTCTTTCTCTCCACTTGTTACACACGATTTTTTGATGCAGAACATATTCAACATCCAAGGTTTTCATGACACCTGCGATGCATTTCTGGCTGTTATCATCGGGAATCGGTCGAACGAGGGCCTATTCGGCTTTGTCAATGGACACCTTGGGCGGGTGTTTGACGACAAGGACACTGGGTTATCTTTGGAGTTACTAGTTTGGGTGGACCAACCTGACTCGGCCGTCACAGGCGGCTACAATACAGAAGCTGTCATACAACGGGGAGATTGCAACAGTGGCAACAACCCTCCGCCCTCACAAAGCTGTCTGAAGACACCAGGCTTGCACAGTGCTTTTGCTGATAGATGTCTTGGCCCTGGGGTTTCATTTCGACAGCTTCTTTCACCTTCGCCAGGTCGAAAATTGACGACACAGCAAGAAGCGGACACCAACAGCTGTTACAATGCTTTTTTCCGTCCCGGGCTTGCAGCCCCGGAGTTCCGCACGCTGATGGTTGATTCTTACCTCTTTTGTCCAACAGAATGGACTGATCGGTCACGGGTCGAAGCCACCATCCGAGCTGCGACAATCGACAACCACAGAACAGACCGGGAAAGGATCTGTTTGCTTGCTTGCGACAGGGAATACTGCTCTCACAGTTTCGTAGACTTGGATTCAGAAGGTATTTTCAACAGCCTGGTTGCGATTGTGGAAGGGTGAGTGGGGGGAACTTAATTGAATACAGTGACTTACACACAAATGCAGGAAAAATGCAGAATGGCCGCCAAGTGTCCAGACATACCTTGCACGTGGACCCGCGCAAGAAAATTGGAATCTGCTCCGCTTTGTGGTCTTTGAAACTGGTGGCGTAGACGGGGACAACGACTGCATGGCCCCGACTGTACGCCTTGTTGGGAGGGTACCTACCGTCAACGCTGGACCTTCGCCGGAATGTTTCTATGCTTGGAAGGTCGTCCTAACTCACCCATGGCGCGTATTTGAGGAGCTTCTGGAGGACGGAGGATGCTTTGAAGACAAGGTGCACGAAATGGCGAAGTAATGGGCAACCCAACTTTTTTTCAATGTACGTTACTGGTGTCGAATATTTCATTTAACTCTCCTTTCCTGTACTGGTTTGTTGCTCGTGACATTCGGTTTCTGGACATATAAATGGTGTCAGTCTGGGATACGATTCGAGCCCCTAGATTTGAATAGGGTGGCCACTCCTTTTTATAGTAAAATATTTTTCCTGTGTCCTTTCCAACATCGGCCACTACAATTACAATGACAACTATTGATTCAGTGTCAGCACAACGTGCAAAGATTTTGACATCTTGGCCGGTGAGTCTCTGTGCTGCTTCTGAATTGCATAGTCTGAGATGCTTGCAGCCACATTCTATGATTTTCCAAGGCTTCTTTTTTGGCACGCAGTGTTCTCAACCACTTCTCGTCCCCGTCCCTCTCGAAATGGGCCCTTCGACCTCAGTGCCAGTTGGAGATCTTCATAAGGACATATGGTTGTACAAACATTACGAAGGCGAAGAATGTCCTGGCTTCCCATGTTTAGAGGAGGTGATCAAGGGAACGCCCGGGAAGGATTCATTCCACTTCTTCTTCCAGCCTCAGGACGACATTTGTGGCTTCCGTAACCATTGTGTTAAGTCCCTGTCGCTTTCAAACACTCCCATTATTGGTGAGATTTTGGTGCTGAAATCGAGTCAGGGTGGCGGAGCTTGCGACATTGTTGAGAGGGATAAGGGGCTTGTGGAGTATCTGATGTACAAGTGAGTGTTGTTGCACTGATCACATACACTGGCTGAAAGCCACATCCTAGAATGTTCAAACAAAGTGCTCATTTTCAACTTCAACCCATTTCATGCAAATATCCAGCCAACTGCGGAGCGGCCCGCTGGTGATTGGGAGGGCGACGGCTGTTTATCTAGGATTGGTTTTCGTGGAAGTTAATGGTAGTTACTGTTCGAACATTGCAAAAAACTGATTGAAACATATCGACTATATGTGACAATTTCCATCAGCTAAGTCGACCTCTGACAACGGCACTACCCGATGACTGTTAGACAGACTAACAATTGTAGAAATCCCCCGCACCTTGAAACCAGGGCCTTGACGTGCTTCAAATCAGAAGAGTGCATATCAACAACTGTGTTTAGTCCGAGATGTTTCACGACCAGCAAATTTCCCACCCATTCATGTGCAGGGAGCAAAGCTGCGACAGCTCGATTGGTCCGGTGAGGACTGTTTTGGTTCGCTACGAAAACGGTAAATCCTGCAGGCAACCGTGGACCACTGGGAAGGGAGTCAAAGTAGAAACGCCCATCAGACAAGGCCCTCACGCCTGCGGTGCAGCGAAGCCGCAGCCACATATCTGTTGCGAGATCATCGATGGTGAGAAGTGTCTCCAAACCATATGATAGTGGGACGGGCACTAGCACAGGATTCCTGGAATGTGTGCCAAAAAGGTACGCGTTATACATGGTATGAAACCCCTGTTAAGGAAGCAATCAGTAACTATTGGTGACTCCTTTGTAGTTCGACGAAATCTACAGAGTGGGGTGAAAGGACTGCCGCCTTGAGAAACGCTATAGTGTGTGGAACTGTCGACCTCCAACGGTACTGAAGTTCGCGGGGCATGGGCAATTGTGACACTAGATGACGCAGACATGCTGTCCCCTTTTATAACTGACTCTCGTGAGCCCCTCTTCCTGTCTGCTCCCCTCCCCGATGAGCTTCTTCAGAATTGCAGAAATGGTCTCCGAGGTCCAGTATCACTGTGACCTCAACATGTCAAGAGCATTCCGGGGTGTTAACCGATGGACGTTGGATGCCGTGGACACATCGTTTAGGAGGCGAGCTGCTCATTCTCTGGCACCATTTATCGGTGATGATGGTAAGCTGCTGCATATTCTTTTCAATGACAAGAGATAACAGGTGCAACACAAGGTGATGCTTTCTGGGGAGCCGTCAGCGCTGACAAGGGAATCGTGTTTGCATCCATGGCATTGGCTCTGTTTGTTCCAGAAGGAGAGTTAACTTGGTCACCGCCGAACCTCAACCTGGCTGTGCCCGCTGGGCAGGGGAACACCCTGCACACATTTTTGGCTGAGAGAGGGTATACTCCACACCTCACGACAGTTCCCTGGTATTGGTCAAAGAACGCGCTGAGCCACACTGTGTTCAAGAAGATCGACAAGCCCGAGACTATAACCATTACTGAGAGCCAGGACCACTCAGTACTTACAGTTGTGTTTGGCTGCATCTCCACGGCCTCCATGATCGCCATCACACCCCGACGAGCCTTTGTCTTTTACCCCACATTAACAGCTGTGAAACGTGCTGTGGGAGGTTATCGGGCACCAAACCAAGCTGACATTGACAAGCACAAGGATAGGGGATTCCTGCTTGAAGTAGACACCAGAGCATGGCAGCAACCTTGTGGCGATGCGTGTGGTTCAATAGAACGGAGAGTCCGCGGCTCTGCTGGCATCGAAATCACAATATGGCGGAGAGGAGGGGTGGAGAATGTGGCATTGGAAGCTAGCCCTTATGCATGGCAGATTGGCAATACGTGCCACAACCAATGGTGCACTCACTTCGGAAGATACCCCCTATTCTAAACACATACCAGAATTGCAAGCCATTACGGTTCTCGTTACAAAACGAAGCATCTCCCTAACATTGCCTATCCCAAACCCACGATCTTCCTCATTTAATTGGAGTCCAGGCGGTACTCTTGACCGTCTCCTAAATCGTGTGCAAAATGAGCGAATCAAACATGTCAAAAAAAAGATCTCCGGATAATCTCGCTTGGCAATCTGGACTGTTCCTTTGAATTAGCTAAATCGGACTCAAACAGTCTCTCGATCAATTTGCACCTTGCACACCCGTGTGAAAACCGATGTGAAAGGAGAGACGGACTAAGGGGCGCAAAGCCCTATAATAAGCCGGGGGAAAGCCTGTGTGCAATTAACAATTTTTGGAACGTGCCCCGCATGACAACTGGTATGTGCTTCACTGACTATCATAATGTAGAAACTGATCATGCGGCGGACGTGTACAGAAAACTTTGAACCCATCGTCCGATTCCTCGGTCAGTTAGAGAATTGTCTCACAGTTGCGGCTTGTGGTGTGTGTGCACGTCGGGCGCCTGCGGACGACTTGCGCTCCGTACCGCTCAACAACATGCGAGACTTCGGAGTGTTAGAAGCCGATTCCACCTACCCTTTTGCCGTTACTAATGGGATGGCGCTGTACCCAAAAGGTGTTGTTGCTGATTGTTGTCATGTTTGCGAAACTTGTCTTCACGCTCTGGTGAATTGCTTGACCCCGCGCTTCGCACTAAACTCAGGGTGGGCAATTGCTGACATCCCACCCGTGCTCTTCGACTTGACTCTCATGGAGAAACTGGCTATTACAAGGCGGTTCTATTTCACCCACCGCATTGTGGTGCATGGGGCGCCTGCAGGTGGAACGCAGAGGGTGAATATTGAGGTGTTGCCCCTCAAACAGGTTGAGGGCTGTTTCCTTCAGACGAACACGCTGCCGATCTCCTCCACAACCATGATGAAGGTGGTCGAGGTTGAGTTTAACATTCCACAAGGAGACCCTCTCCCGGACTTGGCGTGCATCACCGTTCGTCGTGAGCGTGTCCTAGCCGCGCTTCTCTGGTTACAGATTCACAATCCTTTTTACAAGGACATCCAGGTACTGACAGAGCAGTTGGACTTGTTCCCTGTGAACGGCGTTCCTTACCAACTTGTGCCTTTCATTTCTAATCGTCGTGGTGGGTGTACATACTTCGTGGCGAGGGTGTGGCTGACTACCTGTTGCTAGACATGACGCGCAGTCCTCACACATGGCTGCCTACTCTTGGTGTGTATCTTTCTTCAATGTTTATTCTCAAGCTGACGTCCTCTCAACAGATCTGAACCTCAGGACGAGCGATGGAGAACTACAATTAGGAGCATGCTTCCCTGCCCTGTTTCCTGACGGCGTCGGTCCTTTCAACAGCCGTGGCCGCAACATCTCCGTTGGGCAGATCTGCAAGTGGGCGACTCAACATGCGTCACCGCGCTTCCGTGATGATCCTGCGTTCAACATGTTTATGCTATACGCTATTCGTGTGTACGAACGGCGCGCGCAAGGGGAGAGTCATCCTGGCCACATCTACGGGCTGACAGATCTCACCATGAAAGAGACCGTTGGATACTTTGTGCAGCGAAGTTTAGGGGGGGCGACAGCTAATCCGAGACTGGCTGCAGAATTGACAGGAATGATCATGAGACTGGGGAACCCGTCAGCAGTTATCAGCGTCCGCCCTCGCAAGTCTACATGGCAGCCTAGGACAGTTTTACAACACATTGCACGAGTGTACGACATGCCTGACTGGGATGACAGACAATGCGACGGCGCCCTGTGGAATTTCGCCAACCTGCGATCAGCCATTACCTCCAAGCTGCTGGCATGGGACCGAGAGAACAAAGCTGGACTGTTTGGAAAAACCCGAGCATATCTCGCTTTCGGTCGCCCATCAAGCGCCAACAACGAGTTAGAAATGCATGTCGTCTTGTGGCTGGAAGCAGAGGGAGGTGGGAATGACACGTTGGAACCGAACGCTATCATGCAACGGGAGCGTGTGGGCCTCGCGCAAGTTCAAGAGGCTGGGGTGACGGGAGGACAGGAGCATTCCGCCCACGATGTCTTGTCTGCAATCCTTGGAGACTATAACAATGTTTCTTACCTTGATTACAATTCGACTGCAGGTCAAGCCCAGATCGCAAGCATTTGGCAGTCCATCATGGGACCTGCATCACTTCCTACAGTCATCGACGCTGCCTTGGCTACCTGCAGGGCCAATGGGGCTCTCAAAGGACGACAGGCGCTGATCAACGATGCAGTTCAAAAGGTTATGCAGACGACGACTGACTTCAACCACGCAGAAGTGGCGTTACTGACAGGGACTGCAGGAGTGACTACATTTTCACATCGCTTCATTGACATTGAAGCTGATCTGATTTTGGCGTCGTTGAGAAAGGACACACCATTGAGAGATGAAAATTGGTACGACAACTAGCCGCTTACTGACAACACTACCTGACTATTCCTAGGACGGCAATGTACCCAGGGCAGGTGCTCCAGTATGCTGTACGCGGGGCGGACAAGGACCACTGGACATTCCTCCAGCACGTTCTAACAAGTGCCGAGGACGCAACAGACGCCAGCGCATTGGCAAGGGGTGGCCGACTGTCTCCAAAAGATTATATGCCACGTCTTCTCGGTTTGCTACCAGTCTGCAGTTCTGACCCTGAACTCTACTATGCGTGGAAGCTCTTTCTCATCAAGCCATGGAGAGCCATTGATGATTTGAAAGGAGGATTCAGCTCATACGAAGAGGCAATGGAAGTTCTGCTTGATAGTTCAAGCTACTTGCTCGCGTTGTGACTCCGTTTAGTATGTATTTGTGCTTCCTGCCCACTACTTTGACCTACGTATTATCATTGCAAATCGTTTGAAATGTTTGTGTTCAGTAGCACAAAAAGATTGATTGAAACTGTGTCGTAAACAAGATGACTATTCAACTTCCCTCATTAGCTCGAGCATAAACCATGGCCATCTCCTCCTCACTCAAGTTCGTGAAAACGACGACTGAGAGCTGCACGATGTCAAACGAAAGTCGCTCTTCTTCACCCAACACTCTCCCCATAGCTTTTGCGGGCTTCTGGTACCACCATATGCTTGACGACCGTTCTTCGAGGTCTGTTTGACAGAAAATGAGCAGGGACATGGACTGTGCCGCATGTCAATACCCACACGGAATGTTGCCCTCAAAGAAACCGTACAACGCTCCAAGCCTTGCGCTCCCATCTATGCACACATAACGCTCGGTGCCATCGTCCCCAACAGCCGTAGAAAAAAGGAGTGGATGCGTGTAGAAATTGTTGATAAGTGAATCAATGAAACGACATTGTTTTGAGGTGTTCCACTCCACGCTTGAATGTGGAGGGCGGTCAAAGCATATCTTCCCAGATTGGAGAAGCTGGAACAAGTAACTAGCAGAGAATGCCGTAGTGCTGTAAGCTGCAAAGCGGGGGCTGGCAAGCTCAGGCGTCATGCATCTTAAGTGGACATCGGCGGGCGAGCTCTCCGACATGAGGCGCAAAAGGAGAGTCTGACTGTCACTAAAACACTGTTAGGAGTGAACGCGCTTACTATGGGAAACGTGAGTTTCACATCGGTTTAAGGGGACTGCCCATGTTATCAGGATAACAAACATGAGTAACCAACAAAGGACTGCCAGCAAATCTATCAATCTTGGCAAGCAAGGTTTTCGCCGGCGCCCGCGACGGCACCTAGTGTGGTAATGTAGTGGTTTGATTATAATATTTGATATTAAACAAACTGAAGAGTTGGCACACCTTACTATAATAAGAAAGTAAGGTTCCACCTATGTTGACTTGGGGCCAACGGTCCCAAGTCAACTGACAGATTGTGTACTATGTCAACTCAGTGAGCTGTGCGAGCATACTAGCATTGCATGCTGGCAATAGGATTAAGCATTGTATTAAGTATACGGGGGGGTTTGGGGGGTGTGCCCCCCTACAAGCTGGAGACAGAGTGCTGTAGTCACCGCCGAGCAACGCGAGGCCGTGACGAAGGCACGGGTCGTAAGCTTGTCACGATGAAGCGGATGGCTCCATCATGCATGACAAACGCTTAGCAATCCCACGGAACCAACTCCTCACGCTTCAGCTGAAAAATGTTCGAGGACCACCTGAACTCATACAAAGCCTGTCACAAGCACCCGGATTGATAAGGGTGCATGTACTTGAAGTAGCAATGCTCGTGGGGGTGACTTTGGCAGTTCAACAATTCGATGTCATCCTCCCGCTTAGCACGTTCCTACCCTTACCGTTGAACTACAATATGGGGAGTATAACAAGGCTGTCTTTACAAGTGTTCTCACGAAATTTCCTGGACAGCTGGTAGTAGCTGGTTTCTGGCATGAACCCGTAAGTTCATCTTTGTCGAAACATGTTGAAATTTCATCTTAGCATGGTACAGGAACTGCAGTGGTTCTGCACTGCCATAAAACAGATCGAGATCATCTCGAGGGGAGTATACATTGTTCCCATAAGCCCACGGGTGGTCGTTCTATGAGGAGCATGTCCACGGATGGACCGAGGACCAGGTTAATAGCCTCTTCCAATGCTTGTCGGATCCCGGCGTCGCCCAAACAAAGTTGGAAGAGGTGGGAGTGGACAATTGTAGAGAATGTGGGTGCTTACTGTGGCGCCGCACTCCGGGTCGTATCGATGACGATGCTCACAATGGCAGTCAGTCACTACACTACACCTCCCAGGATAGCGCGACATGGAATGGATAGACGGGAGGGTCTCCGTTCGAGGTAAACCATGGAAGCTACAGTCTGATGGACTGTCCCTGGTCAACGGGCAAACGTACGATGTAGGGAACGCGGACGTGTCCGATCTTTCAAGTTTGTACGAGATCACAACAAATGGGTTCTTATTCTGCCCTGGTTTCGGCTCTCATGAGCTGCCTGCTGCCTTATATGCCATGTCAGACATGCTTCCTGCCCGTACGATTGATACGGTGGTCGCGATGGTTGGAACAGGTGGACAGTGCACATGCCTCATCAAATAACTACTACTCACTCCGACAACTCCGCCCGATGCCTACCAAGGGCTATGGACTGCCTACGCCGTCTGTCATCAATGTCATCGCCATAGATGACAAATTGCTGGGGACCCCGATCTCCAATATGACTTCTCCTTCAGATCTTCAACATCCTCTTCAGTTGGTTCTCAATCCCTCTTTCTAGATGGCCCGTTTCAACTCCATGCCCAAATCCAGTCACGTCCGTAATGCATAGCGCACAGGAACTCATGACCGGCGTTTCCTTTTAAAGGAAGACGTAGACATCCCTGCCTCCACTACGTCTTCTCGATCTTCATCATCTGCTTTGTTCCCTACCTGTCGTCGTTTCCGACTTGTTCCCCTCATTTTTGCTTCGTCCCGGAGCTGATTAGCGGCGTTTCGCCCCGCCTCCTCGACCCGCTCTCTGAGTAGAGCAATTTCCTCTTCGTCTGTGGCGTATAACTCAAGACTTCGACCTATAACTGCCTCCAGGCGCAACATTACCTCTACATCGTACTGCGAGACCATCAATATTGATTTCCCAGCTCGTCCAGCGCGTGCGGTACGTCCAACACGGTGGATGTAGTCCTTGGAATGAGTGGGTGAATCGAAGTTGATGACGACATCAACGCAGGGAACATCTAGGCCACTACAAATGTAGTTGAATGCAGATTTTTTCATTTAAAAAGAAACCGACGAACCGACTTGCCAGGTCCGTCGCAACCAAGATGCTACATGAGCCACTCTTGAACTTATCAAATGCACTTAATCTTTGACTCTGAGACAAATCACCATGAAGTGGCACCGCGCGAAACCCAAGAGAACGTAGAATGAGAGTGATTCTGAGAATGTGTGTGAAGTCATGCTCCAGTCAAACGGTTAGTGTTACTCACCTTTGTGTACTCTGCACCGTTCGCGTAAAGATGATGATCGAATTTTGAGCCAGAGAATTGACCAGATACACAAGCATAACCTCCTTTTGAACTAAAGGGCAAAAAATATAATACTGGAGCAGTGTGGGCACAGTCATATACCTGAATGAATGATTAGTGTTAGTCTAAGCAACCAGAATAACCTCACTTGTGCGACGACGCTTCAACACGCACAGCATTCGTGAGACTTGCACGTTGCAACTTAGCAACATTATCTGTCATTGTTGCAGAGAAGAGGTAGGTCGTCCGCTCGCGGGGAATGACCTTCAAAATTTCATCCATCGAAGATTGGAAGTCTGGATTCAAAAGGCGGTCGGCTTCATCAAGGACCTGAGAAGACGTTGAATATGCATTGATTGTTAAACGGTAGGACGTATTCAACGCACAAGATGCTTCACCATCCGAAGATTAAACCCCTTAGTTGCCTTGAGGTGATCACACAACCTTCCTGGCGTGGCAACGATGATGTGTGGCTTCTTAGCCAAACGCACGGCCTGCTGAAGACGGTCCTCCCCACCCACGATAACGACAGATTGTATTCCCATGGACACTCCCAGCGCTTCGAACTGGGTAGAAATCTGGTAGGCGAGTTCCCTTGTGGGCGAAAGAATGCAGGCAAACAGTCGTTGAGGATTATCCCATAGACGTTGCAGTATGGGAAGGGCGAAAGCCACAGTCTTCCCTGATCCTGTTGGAGCTATTCCAATAATGTCTCGCCCAGCCAGAGCTGGTCCAATGCAGTCGGCCTGTATCTGCGTGGGAGTAGTATACTTCAGCTCAGCAAGTGATTTAAGAAGAGGGTCGCATATTCCGAGATCTGAAAATGACTTTGCTTCCATCTGAATGCACTCGGCCCCTCCTGCGAGGTCGAGGCTACTATTACTAGCAAATTACTAGTGCTTCAAGTCGGAAGTTGACGATGATTCAAACCCAGCATCGAGATCACTTTCAACATTTCTGACTATCCAATATCCCCATCTCATATGCTTCCTCTTGGTGGATAGGCGAGATTGCCATATCTTTCCTGACATACCCTTGGTTCAGGAGCACTCTGCTCGAATATGGCCACAGGGCCACTGCCAATATCCACAGCTAACGACGCGACCACGGACATGTCATGCCCCGATATACTGTAATTTCCTCTAGGTTTTCTCATTCGTAATATTTTTGACATTTATTATTATACTACTTTTGCCCCGAATAATGAGAATGAGAATGACGAACAGGGTTGAGGAGACGACACAGCTCACTGAAAAATACAAAACCGAACCGGAAGACTGCATACGGCCCAGAGCCTCAGGATTAATCGACCTTCTACGTTTCTTTCAGCAGCGGCCTATACTATTTTAGAGATCAGGTGGTATGTTACAATCACCTTCCTCGCCATAATGGGGAAACACCCAGGGTCATATGAACCAAATACCCCTCGAACAAGTAACTTAGAGAAAGAGATCGTGTACCAAAAGACGTTTAAGTACGATGAAAATATGAACGAGGAATACGGAAAGGAAAAACGGATATATAGGCGTGGCGTAAAGGGAATCGTAACGAATATATTAGTGAAGTCGAGGACGCCATCGTAAATGCCGAATTACAGGATGAGACACCTCTTTTTCCCATTCTTCACTACGGGAGGCTCAAGGGCTGCCACAATAGCCTTTAGGAGTAAATTATATAAAAAAGCACTACGAGAAACCGAGTTACACATACCTCGTCGAAAACATTCTTCAAACCCTTCTGCGTCAGAGCCGAGCATTCCACATATTTGACTGCTCCTAGTTCACGAGCAAGTCTTTCGCCTTGTTCACTTGCAACCGGCCTCTGCTTTTGTCTTGCTAGCTTTTCAATCACTTGGCTATCGTCCCGCAGATCAATTTGGGTCCCGACAATTAGGCACGGGACACCCGGACAGTGATGGTGGACTTCTGGGAACCACTTCTCCTTGACGTTCTCGAACGACGCTGGAGATGTTACACTAAAGCAAACCAAGAAAACATCTGTTTGGGGGTAAGATAATGGGCGGAGACGGTCATAATCTTCCTGGCCTAAAATTTTGGAGGTGAGGCAACACCACGGCAAAACTTGTCTCTGGGGACGTACCAGCAGTATCGAACAGCCCTAATGTATAGGGATCCTCGCCAATCATAACCGTGACCGCATAGTTGTCAAAGACCTACGAATAGTACATCTCCCTTCTGTCTGACAAAAGCAAGGATGTATTAACACATACAGTCGGAACATACTCGCTTGGGAATTTGTTGGTGGTATATGAGATCAACAGACAGGTCTAATATGAAACAGCCATGAGCTGACATTCAGTGAAGAGAAGCTCAACGACACACCTTCCCGACTGCACCATCTCCAACTACTACGCATTTAATAGTCTGCATCTTGTATGAGGTCTAGGGTCCGAAGCGATGTGTCCTGCAAGTAACAGATATATAAGAACACGGCCCTAGTATAGCAAAAGACCTTATCGCCTTGCGTTGGGGTGCAGGCAACTAGATTGGCGTGGCAACGAGCCTCGTGGCTGTGTGTTGCATGACCCAAGCCTTCTGAAGTAAACTAAATGTAGAAGGAACTTACTGATCTGTATGACACTGAGACGTCAGAACTTGGAACCAGAGAAGGCGACACAAAGGAAGTCCGATAATTAAACCGTTCTCAAAAATTATCAAGCCCGAAAAACCCTGCATAACGGGATGAAGGTATTAGACGTTCTTGAAACGGGAAACCGATACCGAAAGTAGAAGAATGACTCACAGAGTTGAGGAAAGGTGAGTATGAAGGAGTTAAGGATATGCCAAGTTGACTGTCGCTGACGGTGTCGAAGAATAGCAACCACTTGATTGACGTTGAGGAGCACGGCCCTATCCGTAGTTTGGTCCCAAACCAAACAAGACCAAATCAAAGCATTTTATATAATGAATTCCAAATTGTGTAGAAATCGGATCCAGTAGTGGAAGACGCAAAATTTAATAGTTTACCCGGGACGATGTATTACAACGTATGTGCTTGTGCTGTGGATGGTCAATCAAAATTACAATCTTGACTTATTCTCAGGAGTTCACTTCGCAATTCTGCTTCGTTTGTGATTGTTCGGCTCGGAGTCTCCTACCATACTTATTCATCGATTCATTCAAAGCTGAAGACGAGATTACACACCATTGGCACCGGCAGGAGGCTGGGACCACCATGCGAGATACCCTCTATTTGTGCCAGTTACAAGGCAACCCTCTTTGTTCAAAGTGCTATCGAAGCTCTGGCAAAGAATGATTGATATCAGTCAGCTGGGTGCCTAATGGATATGCTTACTGCAACAGCTTGGATAATATCACCTGAAATTGAGGCAATTTATGTTAATTACATCACTGGCAGAACTTGGAAACCACCAACCTTCCTCGTGTGCCAATCCGTAAACGACGGCACCCTTCTTCCGATCCCAAACAAGTACACATCCTTCCACACTACCATGCAGTACCGCTTGGCCTTGTGTCGCGAACACAGCCCCGAATCCACCATTTGGGCGGGCTTCTGTCTCCTTGCATGAATAAGAACGTTCAACCGATCCCTTCTTATCGGTTTGTCGTATGCTGAGCAATCGGGCAGCGCCTCCGATCTGGCTCACAAGCACATGAGTCCCAGTAGGGTTTAAGTCCAGGGAAGTGCTGCAATAAGTTATAAGAGATAGTCATCGAGTTCTAATGATACCAACATTTTTGCTTTCAGGAAAGCATATGCGCGTAACGTTCCATTAGGCACTTCGCAGTACCATCTGGGGAAAATATCATTACTGAAAACACACCTAGAAATGGGAGGCTTACAAGACACCGTCTTGGGTGCCGCCAAGGAGAGCCTCCCCGTCTTCAACAAACCTGAGTGAACTAACGTTCTGGCGCAGTATGCCGCGGTGTTGTTGCCATGAGCCTGTACCATATTAAAGTAAACATAAGCCCTAGTTTGGCCTAGGTCAACAAAAACCAACCTTTCACATACATCCACACTTTAACTCCCGTCCGTGGAAACGAGACAGCAATCCGATCCCGGTGGTACGCGAAGCAGACTAGGTCGTCATCCTCTCGGTGGTCATTCCCAGCGTCAAGAACTTTAGCCCACTGCCAACGGTTATTGCCCTGATATGGACGAAGGTAAAAGGGAATCAAAAATGTATGCACCAAGCAACACTCACGTTACGCGTCCATTTACTCACCAACCCATCCTCCCCAAGTGAAATTATGCCTGAGTCGCCATCCATCCACAATACGGACACAAGAGGACAATTATGCATCAACTTGGCAACTTCAGCCCTTTCACGGTTGTTCCATATGCGTATCGATCGGTCAGATACTTTTATTATTTCTGTTCAGAATATAACTCTACATAAAATCGCACGAAAGACTCACAGCTCAATGCAAAATGGCCTCCGTCCGAACTGAACGAAATACTCCGAACAGCCAACTCCCCGTCGCCCTTCAATCCTATAGAATGATTACAATCAACCGTCGGCCATCTCAGATTGCGTCTTCGTCGCCAACTAACATCCACGCCAGGCGAGGTTGGCCGTTCGCGTTTGGCACTCCGACCGGGTAGGGCGGTGTTCACGGCTAACACAGGTTTGGGCGGAAGTGGATGTACAAGTGGTTGTGAAACGAGGGCTGGTGGTAAAGGTGTTTCTGTGTTTTGGGTGAGTCATTGAATGACTCTTTAAAAAAAATAGGACACGTACCAGGCGGTGATTGTCGTGCAGGTTGGGAGGACGGTGCATTGTTAGGCGGTTGCTCAACCTTCCTCAGACAATCTTCTGTTCTTACCGCGGGTGACTGCGAAGGAGTGGAAATATCGAATATCCGGCTTAATAAGTTGCGCTCAGGGCCATTGGTGGTTGGCTTTGCCAATTTCTCCTTTGGAACAGTTTGCGACTGAGAAAGTGAAGCGGCGGGACCTATTCTGTCCTTTAGGGAGCCTAATAAAAATTACCAGTTCAGTGGTGCAACAGAAAGTGGTGCTAAGAGCAAATTTAGGATATCAGAACTCACCACGTGGCTTTTTCGAATCTCTAACTGCAGGCGACCCAGCCTGATACCCTTCCGAGGCTACAGCAACATATCTAATGCTTCTCTGCTTATCATCCACAACCATCGGAGAAGGACGTGGGGCGTCAGAAGCGATCACTGCCGCAGCAGGAAGGGTACTGGCTACCCGTCTCCACTTGGATTCTACTGGCGTTGTGGTTGTGGTAGGGGTTGAGGGAGGCGACGGTGAAGAGTACGAAATAATGCTAGATAATTTCGTAGTTTTAACAGTATGAGGAGGGCCTGGCGGTGGTAGGGGTGGTGGAAGCTGTGCCGGAATGGGAGGGTTGGCAGCGTCGGGTACAGGATTTGTTGCCTTCACAAAGGGCCATCCTGTACCGACAACGACACGTTTCTGGGTAAGTGCTCTAGGATATCTTGGTGGGATGGCAGCTCGGGGCACGGTGGCGCAGGACGATGGCTTGATGCTCAGCGGGTTGGAGGAGGGACCTGAAGGTATGTATGCAATTGCTTTCGGATCTGGCAGGGGTCGCTTGGTACTGGAAAGGGTTCGTGAGGCTGGAGATTTTTCAAGTGCTCTACTGCTGAGACCGGTGATAGTACGCGTGCCATTGGGAAGTTGTTGTGGCGGTTGTTGAGAGAGAGACGTGATTTTATCCAAGGGAACTTTGCTGCTAGAAGCTACTGCATTTTGGGAAGTGCGCGGCGACCTCACAGATATAGAGTTGTAGCCTTGCAGGGACGGAGATAGCAGCCGTGTCGGAATAGGGGTTGAGGGCGCTGGTGATATATGTCCAGAATCCAGGGAC